>JABUQX010008681.1:12500-23724 GCA_015478945.1 Trachelipus rathkii
GTTATTAAATACATAAAAAACATTTAAAATAATAAAACATAAGTTTATTTTTTAAAATATATTATTCTCTATTCAGAGAAAACATAGGATTCAACATAACTTGGGTACGTTCTATATATCTCTCTAAAGATTTCACACTTTGAAAGATGTAAGTTATAAAGGCCTTCAGGCTGCACTAATCCATTTTTCCGGCATATTTTGACTTCATGCAGCACTCATTTCTCATACAAAGAAGAGAAGTAAACTCATCCAAGCTGATATTTATTAACGCATTCCTGTATACGGCATTATACGGGAAACCACATGTTTCGGTGTAAATATCATAGATACACCATGTGCTATATATATTATGTCCTCAAGTATGTCAACATCGTTAAGTGTGATGTTAATTCGTTTTTTATTTTAAGCAATGCTGTAATATTTTCAGGTGTTCGAACAGTGAAACCTATACATGTGCGATAGAAGGTCACACAATCGATGGGTTTCCAGTAGTGGCGTACATCAAGGGTTTTAATATTGTCACACGACGAGAACACAACGTCTATTCTATTAGAACCACTTACGTTGTCTTCCCAGTTAGATATTTCACTAAGCGTTGATCTTTCGGATAACAAACACTTATCCTCTACCGCATGCAGCTGTGATATCGATAATCTTGATGATCCATCAGCAAAACGAATAAAGGTCTATTATTTGACCCTCTGACAGGAATACAAGCAATGTATCGACCATTCGGTTTACAATTAAATATAACTGACACATCGTTGGGAATAACGAAGCTCCTCGTGAAGATATCAACAACAGGTGTAGAGAATGCGAGGAGATGTCATCGTACCAGCACAGCGAAAATGTCCTACTGAACCGGAAAATCGTATGCGTAACAACCTTATAGTAATGAGATTTCTTCTTCACAATCAGAGAAAGTAAACAAGAATAATAACGCACGAACGAACCCATATCAAGTTCAAAAGGGTATATATTCCCGTTAGACAACAACAACAACAACACAACAACACAACAACAAACAACAACAATAACTATTACAAAATAATTCTTTATATAACCAACAACGAATATATGCTAAACGTAAAATTGTTTTCACATAATAAAGCTACATAGCATTACCAGAACCTAAGAATTAATGTTACAATAACAACATTAACACACCTTACCGCTTAGAGATAAACAACTAACATTAACAAAGTTCCAAATTAACGAGTAAAGTCCTGCAAGCATGACAAAACGTAACCTATCTCACATTTTTTAAGCATATCTCTAACATATCATGTTAATTTTTAATTAACAACTGATTTACGTAGCATTTAGAGTTTCATTTCGGATAAACATAGCGAAAATGATTCTTTATATATAACATTCGAATATAATGCTTAACATAAACAAGAATTTCATATTAATAATAGCTAACATAGCATCTATGAACTAAGAAAAATAATGTACAACGACATACCTAAACACAACTTAAGCACGAATAAAGTGTTAACATTAACAAAGCTCCACACTTAAACAACAGTAAATAACTAACATTGCATACAAAACATAACCTTTCACACTCTTTCAAGCATATCTCTAACATATTGACGTTTAATCTTACATTGACATAGTAACATAACAAAGATTTATCATAATCTTGTCCAATTATCAAAAAAACAGACAACGAATAATTGTAAACATTAGACAAAGTTTTATTCTGTTTTCAAACATAACACAAAGATAAGTTCTTATAAATACCTAACATCGGAATATATGCTTAACCAAGAAAGCTTTAGCCATCAATAAAACTAACATATCATTACCCGCAACTAAAAATATAATGTACAAAGGCAAACTTAACATATCTCGCGTATGAATAATCAGCTAACATCCTAAGAAATTCCCTACTTATCAAAGTAATAAGTAAGCTAATAGTCATCACAAACCGTATGTTTCCCACTTTTTCTCCGCATAATCAGCAACATGTAAAGCAGCATTCTCTAACAAAATCCTTAAACAAAGTGACAACTCTATCAAAGATACCAACACTTGGAACTATGAAATTAACCATCTTCACCCCCAGTGTCACGTCGTTTTGAAGTATAACATCAATTGACCTATGAATAAACATAGACATTAGCAAATTCCCTAGGGCAACCTATACATTACCCAACAAAAACTTAACCTAGGCTACGTTTCTAACACATCATCGTCAGTTAACCACAGTAATATCTTACAAAAACTCATTATTTCTCTAACAAATCAGTGTTTATTTCAACATTGTCCATAGTAAATTTAACATAACGTACCTAACTTCCGAATAAACAGTTTTCATTAATCAAGAGTATTAAAGCAACACATAACCTTCCGAGAGAAAACCCATGGGGATGCGCTCCTTGTAACACCTAACGCTTTTACGGAGGTAACATGAATTTTTTATCCTTACCCTATTTTAGACCCCTCCCCCTTTCAGAAAATATCAATTCAAAACTGGTAGATTTGGCAACAGCGCATCATACAGAGGCGATTTGATAGCACTGTAAGCACTGTAAGCGTACTGGAGACACCCCAGAGAGATGCATCGAAGACCCATCTCGGGGTTATCCCTGAAGGGGTGTAAAGCGGTAAGGCCAGCCCTTTGGGCTGTGAACTTATGTAACCGGACTCCGAAGCCGAATCCAACTCCAACTCCGTCTCCGACTCCGACTCCTCTATCCTGTCCTCCAAGTTTCAATTCTTACGGGGGACGCAGGGGACGTATCTCGTCTACGATGAGCTACTCATCATATACCATCCTCCAAATTTAGCCGATACGTTAAGCCTATCTCCATAGATATATTATTGACTCAAGAACCGGATTGTGAAGAAGCAACCTGCGGCGGAAAGCAACGTCCGAGCGGTAAAAAAATGATCTTACAGGGATCGTTTTTCGACTCAGAATAGATTCCCTTCGGGAATGGATTCTTCGTTGTACTATAATATAATAATAATAACATTGGGTGTATGTGTATGCGCATACAGCGCGGCGCCTCTCCTCCTCGCAGGCATGAACACGCTGGTTGATGTTAAGCCGTTTAGCCTTAACGTCAATCTCGGGTTTGGAAGCCAAAAGGCATAAACGTGGGCCGTAGCGGCTAGGTTCTGCGGGGTACCCCTCTATATACATCCTACCGAATTGAAATTTAACACGGTTTCGAGCTTAACACATACATAGATTATATTCCAAGTTCAGACCGATACCTCTAATACTTTTTGAGAAAAGCTGTGGGATCGCAGACTGTCATCAATACTATAGTAATATATTATATATATATATATATATATATATTATATATATATTTAATATATATTATATATATATATATATATATATATATATATATATATATATTATATATATATATTATATATATATATATATTTATATATATATATATATAATACTATATATATATATATATATTATATATATATTATTATATATATTATATATATATATACTTATATATATATGATATGATTATATATATATATATATCTTATATATATTATATGAAATCCAGAAGAGCCACAATCCATATCTCAGAAACTACAATAGCAACAGGGAAAAGGAATACATTGTTGGATCTGGTAAAATTTTAGTGCGGAAACTGTTAAAAAAAAAAAAAAGAAATAAAAGAAAAAAAATCTCAAAAACTACAATAGCTACAGCGAAAAGGATAAATTTTTGGAACTGGTAAATATATTAGTTCGGAAATGTAAAAAAGAAAAAAAAATAATTATTGCTAATAATTCTAGTTAATATGAGGAGATAAGCCTATTTAAGATCTTTTCATACGTACCGTTAAACATAAATAGACTTTCTAGTATAGTTAAGTTTTTTTTTTTTTAACTAAAGAATACCCAAGGATATAACCCGCACCGATGGCAGAGTGGGTCTCTGCGGCTTCCGGGGAAACTACGGGTAGGACTATTTCCCCCCCTCTGGGTGAGGGTCTCCGGAACCCCCGCCGCTCTTTGGTATTTGGGTGTCGCCGGGGTTCCTCCGCCCCTCCCCTACGGGGTATGGAAAAAGTCCCCCCCTGTGTTCTCCGTCGGCTCGAGCCCCCTACATTACCCTGTAATAACCTTTAACAAATAAGATATCTATATATATATATTATATTATATTATATATATAATATATATATATATATACTTTATATATATTATATATTATATAATATATTATATATATATATATATCTATATATATTATATATATATATTATATATAATGTAGTTCCATTATAACTTTGTAAAAAATTTTAATTTATGTTCGTACTTATGCTAAAATTTGCGCGAGCAAAATTTTAGCATAAGTCGAAGTGAAATAGTATATAAACCCGTTCTGTTGAGGTACTCGAGCAATTATTAAGAATCAGAAGAAATAAGTCTCACTGAAGATACTCTCTCCAGAACTCCTCCAAACTTCAAACACCACTTTTGGCAAGGGAGGTAAATTTATGGAAAAGTCTGCGACTCCGAATTTTGATCACCAATTTTCGCTTTTAAACGAAGATTCAGAGGCAAGTTTGAAAAACGCACTGGAAAAGGCTGCGACTTGCAATTCGCCTACAAAGAGTATCTCAACAGAAGGGTCTTTGTTACAACTTTACTTGTGTTACAACTTTACTTTTTCATTGAATAAATCGTCTTCTATTTTTGAATTTATTTTAAATTCCCAAGTAACCTTGAGTTACTTTATTTAAAAAGATAATTGAAAGGAGACTTTTGTTTCCTATTCCATAAAAAAATTTTTTTTTTTTTTAGGTTTTAACACTTTCTAGTGTAGAATTTAATGCTCTTTCGAATGGTCTGGTTATTTTCAACATGCAAAAAATATTTTAGTCACAATATACAGGGGGATATGGGGGGGTATTCAATTTTGATATGTCATAAATGAAAAATCACGATAACCTTTTTATTATTCATGCGATCAGCACGAAACTTTCGGAGTAAGTATAGTTGGGGAAGATACATAATTTTTGTTTAAATAAATTTTTTGTATGGATAACGGATTTGCCTCTGTGCATGGGAAAATTTCTAAATTTTCAAAAGTTTCCCCATATGCAGCGGCAAACCTCTTGAGTTTACAAAAAATTTAAACAAAAAATGTAAATCTTGCCTAGTAGTATATGATCTGAAAGTTTCGTATTGATTGAACAAAAAATAAAAAATTTATCATAAATATTTTTAGTAGCAAAAAAAGAATTTTTTTTTTTAAATAAATAGAACAGGTGGCGTGTAACTTTTTTAATATTTACTCGATTGCAATAAAATTTTCACAGCTTGTGTACCTCTACAAGATATACATATTTTATTTAGGTTAATATTTGGTATGCCCAACAGTTTTGCCGCTGATCACGAGAAAACTTTTGAAAACTTTGAAAAGTTTCCCATGAGCAGCGACAAATCTGTTGGGCATACAAAAATTTTCTCTAAACAAAAAATGTCTACCTTCCCCAATTATATATGCTCTGCAAATTTCAAACTGATCGTATAAATAATAATTAAGTTTTCATGGTTTTTTATTTTTGAGTTGCCGAAATTTTTTTTTTAATGATTGGTATCATGCAACATTTTTATTATTCATCTGATAAAAATGAAATTTTTATGGTCTTTATAACTCGACGATATACACATCTTTTATTTAGATAAATTTTCTGCACGCCCAATGGTTTTGCTGCTACTTGAGGGAAAACTTTTTAAAATTTATTAGTTTTCCCATGAACAGCGGCAAAACGTTTGGTATACGAAAAAAATTATCTGAAGACAATATGTGTGTTCTTTCTAATTATGCATGCTCTGAAAGTTTCGTATTAATCGGATATATAATAAAAAAGTTATTACGATTTTTCTTTTTATTGCAAAAAAAAAAAGAAAAAAAAGAAAAATTCAAATAATTGATGGCATATAACTTTTTTACTATTCATCTGATTAGAATTAAATTTTTACAACTTGTAAAAATTGGCGAGATACCCATTTTTTCATTTATATAAATTTGTTGTATACCCAACGGTTTTGCCACTGCTCACAGTTCAACTTCTTGACTATTTTACTAAAAAAAAATTTTTTTTACATTGAGCTGCTATTTCGGGGTATAACAAAAAAATCCAACGCCTTTTTATACTTTTCTTTTTTTGTTTTCAATTTTGTATACATTGAACTACATTTTGATGTATGATTCATGCAAATAAAAAAACTTTTGGTATATTTCTGATAACTTTTAAATTTTATGGAGAAAAAAAAGTTGAGATTTAGCAAAAAAATCAAAATAAAAAAAAAATTCTCTATATATTGCTGCTATTTGTAAGTTATTTCATAAAATATATGCGTATGGCAAGTATTTCAGTGAAATCCGCTTGAAAAAATCTTTTGTAGTTCAGCAGAAATTCACTGTTAAAAATTGCTGATAAAAATGCTGATTCATGATATTTGGGAAAAAATTACAGAAATTCTAAACGCCTTTTTGCATATGTTATTAAACAAATTTTGTACAGAAATCTTTCCTCTTTCGAATGGTTTGAATTTATTTTAAATTCATTAGTGATGCTATGCGCAACGTCCCCTTAAAAAGATAATTGAAAGGAGACTTTTGTTTCCTATTCCATAAAAAGATAAGGTATTGCAAACTTTGTTTGCGCTTACTAAAAAGATAATTACCTCAGGACTTTGTGTCCTATTTCATAAAAAGATAAGTGTGAAACCTAGAGTTTCATTTTACTAAAGAGATAATTGCAGTGGTCTATCATTGCTAACGTAGTTGTGAACTACAAAACTTTTAAACTCATCATATACTTATATAGGGGGACTAAAGAAGAGACCAACCATATAACTGATAATAATATAACCAGAACTGACGACTATATAATTGGTGATCCTAGAGCTGAAAATTTGATACCACGAAGAACACCCAGCATCTTCAATCAACCCTCCAAATCTTTCAACAGTAACTGAATATCAATGTCGGACAACGAGGAATCGGACACTGCTGCTTTGGCTCAGGTAAGGATTAAAGTTCCTGTATTTTTAGAGGCTGCCGTTTCTTCCTGGTTTCACATTTTAGAGGCCCAATTTTTCCTTGCTAGAATTACTTCGGAACAAACTCGTTTTTATCACACTCTTTCTAACCTTCCTGCAGAAGTTGTTTCTCGCATTTCTCCTTCTGAACTCGAGAGTAAAAATTATTCTTCCCTTAAGGAATCTATCATTTCCCTATTCGAACAGAGCAAAACAGAAATGTTTCAGGAGCTACTGTCCAAACAACCTTTTACTGGTAGACCATCTGCGTATCTTCGCGACATTTTAAATTTAGCATCTAAATTAAATGTCGGTGAAGATATTGTGCGCCTTCGTTTTCTTGACGCTCTTCCTTTCTCTATTCGTCCTGTTATTGCCGCCCAAACTTCTCTCTCATTGGAACAATTAGGCGCATTAGCCAACGATCTTTTACCATTTGTCAATCCTTCGTCTCAAACTGCAGCGAGCTGTGCTCCTGTAGTTACAAATCCTGTTAACAATTTTCATAAGCCTACTACTTCAATATCTTCTATTCCTTTTGGCCTTAAACCGTTTTATAACGATCAGAAACCTAAAGTTTGTCGATCACACTTATATTTTGGTACACAAGCTAGGAATTGCAAGCCTTGGTGTCAATGGCCAAACAAACAAGGCTTACAAATATATCCCTCTTCTAGACCTTCTTCACCTGCATCTTCTCGTGCCTCATCACCTGTTCCTACTTCAAAAAACGAATAGAGCGAGATCCAATAAGCGCCATCTTGGGCTCGCATTTCAAAACTGCTGTTTGTATTTTTGGAAAAACCATAGACTTTTTAGTCGACACTGGCGCAAGTATAACAGCCCTTCCTATATCGATGGCACGTAATTTTTCTCTTTCCCCTACCGCAGTTTCATGTACTGCAGCAAATAATACTCCTATTAAGTGTCATGGTGAACTTACAGCATTTTTTACGTTACCATCCCTTCGCCGTGAATTTCAATGGACCTTTCTAGTTGCAGACATAGCAACCCCCCTTCTCGGCATGGATTTCTTCCATCATTTTAAATTAATTTTGGATTGTGGTCAAAAACTTATTTTGGATTCCATACGACCTACAGGCTGCCTATTCGAATTCTAATTGTTCTGTTGCCACTCTCCCATTTTAATACATTCCTTCTCATCATAGTTAACTCAGCTTTTGGAGGATTTCCCATCTCTAACGTCACCTATTAATCCCTTACAAAATTCTGAGTATAAATCTAAAATTTTTCACCGTATAGAGACAAGTGACGCTCCCCCTGTTTATGCTAAATTTCGTCGTCTAACAGAGGATAAATTAGCAGTTGCAAAAACTGAGTTTAATACTCTCTTAAAAGCTGGTATTATTCGTCCTTCTAAATCCCCCTGGTCGTCACCTCTTCACCTCGTTCCTAAGAAAGCTCCAGGTGAATGGCGTCCATGTGGTGATTTTAGAACTTTAAATTCTGTGACAAAACCAGATCGTTATCCTCTTCCATATATTAACAGTTTGTCTCATAAACTTCACGGTACGCATGTATACAGTAAAGTAGATCTTCTCCGGGCATATCATCAGATCCCTATTCATCCAGAAGACATAGAAAAGACTGCCATTACGACCCCTTTTGGTCTTTTTGAATTTGTTTCTATGCCTTTTGGTCTTCGTAATGCTGGAGCTACTTTCCAACGCTATATGGATTCAATATTTCGAGATATTCCTTTTGTTTTTGTGTATCTGGATGACATTAATTTTCTCAGAGAATCAAGAGCAACACAAAGAACATTTGCGTCAAATATTTAAAATTTTACATGATAACCACCTTCGTATTTCTGTTCCTAAGTGTTTATTTATGCAATCATCTCTAGACTTTTTAGGTTATCATATTTCTTCCCATGGTCTTAGTACACCTGATTCTAAGAAGTCTGAAATTTCCGCCTATCCTATGCCAACTGATTATTCTAGTCTTCGTCGTTTCCTTGGTATGGTGGGATATTATCGTCGTTTGATTCCTAATTTTGCTAATTTAGTTTTTCCGCTTTCGGAATTGGTCAAACTTTGTCCTAACAAATCTAGTTCTCTTTCTTGGTCTCCGGAAGCCTCTAAAGCATTTCAGGAAATTAAAACTGCCATAGCTAACGCAGCAGCTCTCCAATTCTCTCATCCAGATGTCACTCATCTCCAACTGGTCACTGACGCTTCCCAAGTCGCCATCGGAGCTGCACTGCATCAGATGATTGATGGCGAACCAATACCAATTGATTTTTACAGCAAGAAATTGACTACCCAACAAAGAAAATATTCAGCTTTCGACAGAGAACTCTTAGCAGCATATTTTGCTGTTCTTCATTTTAAACACTTTTTAGAAGGTAGAGATGTCGTCTTGTGTACCGATCATAAACCCCTTGTCTCCGCTTTTTATAGCAGAAATCCAGCAAAGAGCGATCGCCAGCAAAGACATCTTTCTATCATTTTGGAATACGTCTCTTCAGCCTTATATATTAAAGGATCAGATAATGTGGTAGCTGATGCTTTATCACGCTCCATATCATCTACTTCCATCGATCCAGTTGATCTTCCTGCTATTGCACGATCACAAGCCACTGATGAAGAATTACAAACTTACAAGCCAAGACTTCATGCTTTCCCACTCTATGACAATCTTCAAATTTGGTGCGAAACTACTACTCCTCATCCTCGTCCATTTCTTCCTAAGCAAAATCGTGAACAAGTTTTTCAAGATCTCCATGGCATGTCTCATCCAGGTGTCAAAGCTTCTCTTCGATTAGTGAAGACGCGCTACTTCTGGCCCAATATGGATAAAGATATTCGTATATGGACTCAATCTTGTCATCAATGTCAAAGTTCCAAGATTCAACGCCATACAAAGCAACCTGTTATTCCATTAGAAATTCCTTCCCAGCGCTTTGAAACCGTACACATTGACATTGTTGGACCTTTACCTTCAACCACCGCTATTCAAGAATCTTCAGCAACGTTTCGATATCTTCTCACTTGTATTGATAGAAACACAAGATGGATGGAAGCCTTTCCTCTTCAAAACACCACTGCAAAATCTGTCTCTTACGCTTTCTTACAATGGATCTCTAGATTCGGCGTGCCTTTATATGTCATCACGGATCGCGGACCTCAGTTTGAAAGTGAATTTTTCTCAGAACTATCTTCCTTAATTGGTTTCCATCGACTTAGAACGTCATCTTACCATGCCCAAGCTAATGGAAAAATCGAAAGGTTTCACCGATCTTTGAAAGCGGCAATCATGGCTAGAAAGACTGATTGGTTACTTTCCTTGCCCATCATCCTTTTTAGCCTTCGATGTATACCTAATGATTCAGGTTACTCCCCTTTTCAAGCTGTAATAGGAAAAACACCTTTATTACCCGCGGATCTCTTTCCTTCAAATCCTTCTTCAAGACAAGAATTTGAAGTCTTTATGAAAAAATTCATCGCTAGAATGAAAGAACTCGATTTCAGACAATCTCCACCTTTGCATAAGTCACGCGATGTTTCTTTCATTCCTGAAGCTTTAAATAAACATGTACAGTCATGTATGCCGCACGTACGGCGTCGAAATCGCATCAAGCAGATGTTAGCAGCTCCTTACACCGGACCTTTCCTTGTGCTTCAACGGTTCGATCGATGTTTCAAGTTACAGTACCCAACAGGAAGAACTGATATGGTTTCCATTGATCGATTGAAACCTGCATATATGCCTCCTGTAATAAACTCAGATGTTGTACCACGAGATGCTCCTTCATCATCCGATGTTTTGTCAGAAGATTCTTCAACATCATCCGATGTTCCCGCACATTCAGTGCCAACAGAAGAAGAACCTCCTTTACGAAGAAACCCTCTCATTTTAAGCATAACATTCTTTGTATTGTATTTTTATGAATATTTTTAACATATTACATATTTGTATTTTTATATATATATATAATATATATTATATATATATATATATTATATATAAATATATATATATATATATATATATATATATTATACTTATATATATACTATATATATATAGTATAATTATTGTATACGATTTTTGGTATTTTTTTTGTTTTTTATCACATTTGTAAAGAATGTTTGTTATATGTTTGTTATATCTAACGGATTATACCAAATATATAGGCTCATTTTTT
>JABUQX010008682.1:0-10000 GCA_015478945.1 Trachelipus rathkii
TTTAACATTTCATCTATTTTAAATCATAAGGATAGAACTCCCGTTGCTCTTAAGTCCTCTGTTGTTTACAAATTTTCTTGTGATGGCTGCGCAGCCATCTACGTGGGTAGCACCCTGCGGCAACTTACAGTTAGGATCGACGAGCACCGGGGTATTTCTTCTCGGACTAACAACTTTCTCTGTTCCCCAGCCCACTCCACCATCAGAGATCATTCTCACTCTAATAATCACCCTCTTAATCACTCCCATTTCAATATACTCATATATTTTGGAATCTTTGTTCATACATAATCTTAAGCCTAGTCTCAATAACGACAGTGGTCCATTTAATTTACAATTACTATGAAGTCTCGAAAGTCTCAATTTTCTGTTCGTCTCAAACCTGTGATTTAACCTTGATTAAGTAAGTTTAATTTTTATTTAACTATATGTTATCTGCCTGACACTTGATTGAATATATTAGCTTTAAATTTCGATTATGATTGGGATTAATGAAACATCAATTATTTATAACTGTTTATTATTATTTTTTGCAATCGTTTTTATTATTTATCATTTTCCATTTTTATTTTTATTTTTTTTTTTTTATTTAATTCCCACTATTCATCCCACATTTTGTTATTTTCAATCCATGTAGCAATGTCAATTTAGGCAAATTTTCCTTACATTAGTTTGCTGTCTAGTTTGTGTTGCGCCACCCCACATTTGTTACTGTCAGCTGCCGATTATTATTATTTATTATATTATTATTATTATTATTATTATTATTATTATTATTATTATTATTATTATTATTATTATTATTATTATTATTATTATTATTATTATTATTATTATTATTATTATTATTATTATTATTATTATTATTATTATTATTATTATTATTATATTATTGTACTGTAATTTTGTTTGATTTTATTGTTATTATTTATATGTTTTATTATTATGGGTTTTTGTATCCTATATGGAACACAGCTTTGTTTCCAAACGTTGAAAGTAAAGTTTACATGTAATGTTCAGACCATTGGTGCTCCTTTTATTATTATTATTATATATATATCCATATATATATATGGTATATATATATATATATATATATATATATATATATATATATATATATATATATATATATATATATATATATATATATATATATATATATAAAATTATCACATACACACACACACACACACATATATATATATATATATATATATATATATATATATATATATATATATATATATATATATATATATATATATATATATATATATATATATATATATATATATATATATATATAGTATATATATATATATTCATATATACATATTATATCAATAACAATATACAACAATAGTTGCACCATATATATATATACATATATACATGCATACGTCATACAAATACAAATATATATTACACTAACATCAGTGACAATATTACCATTACTAACACTATTATTATCAATAACATTAATACTTATACTAATTATTAACACTCACTATTTTCATTAACACTAGTTTTATCACTAATAATTTTATATTACTATTATCATTATTATTATTAAATATTATTATTATTTATTATTATATTATATATATATATATATATATATATATATATATATATATATATATATATATATGGCTCGGAGATATATATAGATATATATAGAGAGATATGTATATATAGGAGAGAGAGAGAGAGAGAGAGAGAGAGAGAGAAAGGAAAAAGCGTTATAGTAATAGATGTACTGCACATTGATAATAATAATAATAATAATAATAATAATAATAATAATAATAATAATAATAATAATAATAATAATAATAATAATAATAATAATAATAATAATAATAATAATAATATAAACATAATAATAATAATAATGTAATAATAATAATAATAATAATAATAACAACAATAATATTAATAATAAAAATATGTTATGAGAAAGTATATATATATTGTATATATATATATATATATATATATATAAAAATATACATAAACATATATATATATTATATATATATATATATATATATATATATATATATATATATATATATATATATATATATATATATATTAGTTATTTATAAGTAAAAATTTGAATCTTTTTGAAAAAAAATAGATATCTTAATAAAAAAAACTATAGCTGCGTTTCCAGAAGCCCGTGTGCAAAATCGACTCGGAAACGCTTCGAATTGAAAAAAATTACATTAACCAATCAGAGAACAGGAAATTTGAGTACCTGGAAACGGCCGAGCGCGCCCGTCGGATCAGCTGGCAATTGTAAACAATACTCTTATACTTATATGTATCTATTTTATGAAATGATACGATATATTAGTATCCTTAATATAAAAGTTAACTAAAATATTAAAAACAATTTTTGCAAGCCATTTCCGACACTATGTTTTGTAAAGAAATTTGTTTGCAAACAAAGTATCCTTCCTGCAGCCCTGCCCGTTTACTACACTCCCAAAATCGAGTGATTTAACAACTTAGCGCCTGACTAGACAAGCCAAGCGACGGGTAGCGCAAAACGAACGCTGGAAACGATGATATGCGCCTGTGTGCCCGCCCAGGCTGCAGTCGGACTTCTTGAAACGCAGCTTATGATTTTAGGGTAGATACATTAGTAAATGCTGGATTTTGAAATGTAATTTAATTAATATTAGCGTAAAAGGGAACTGATATTTTATTTTTGTGCTTCACATTTATAGTCTTATAAAATGAGTGCTTAGGCTGCCAATTTCAGTTTAAATTCTGATGAATGTACGTAAAGTTTGTAGATGTGCAATGATAATAATAAATTGGATATTTTCATATTTACCTATTTTTGTTTTTTATCTCCCCAGGTCCCCTCTCTATAATATCATCCTCCACATCCCCCGCTAAAGGGTGGGCCTCTGCCTTGCTGCCTCAAACTGTGGTGGAGTTTTTTTTTTTAAATAAAAATTACCCCATATTTTTATGGCTGCCATAACAAAAATTAAATAAAAATAAAAAAAAAAATAGAAAGAACCTGGTGAAAAAAATCAAAATTATATTAAAGTTGTAAATAATAATAATAATAATCTTGTTAATTTCTGAAAATGTAATAATAACATAATAGCATAAAGACAATAATAATACACAATACACACAATAATAATACACGGCACACACACACACACACACACAATACACACACACACATGCAATGGCCATAATAAATACGTAATAATAATAATAATAATACACACACACACACACACACACACACACACATTAATAATAATAATAAATATAATATAAATAAATGTTTTTAACAATCTAATCATAAGCAAATTAAGCTTAGTGTTTTTTAATCTTTAAAATCCGATATTATATATATATATATTATATATATATATATATATATATATATATATATATATATATATATATATATATATATATATATATAATGTATATAATGAACAGTTTGGGGACAGCATGCAGGGGAGCGTGCTGTCCCCATACTGTTCATTATATACATGGACAGTTGTGGGAGATCTGTGCGGAACAGAGTGGAGGATGAGATGTTTGGATACGCTGATGACTTGGTGTTGTTTGCACAAAATCAAGAAAGACTGCAGAATTTTATGGAGGCGTGGGATGAGGAATTGGTGGAGAAGGGTATAAGGATTAACCGAGGAAAGACGGAGGTGATGTTGATCGGAGGTGGTGGAGATGTCCTGGACGTAAGTTTGCGTGGAGAAAGGCTGAGACAAACGGACCAGTTTAATTATTTAGGGGTGCATTGTGGAGAGGAAAACGACACAATGTTGGAATTAAATAAGAGAATAGGGAAATTTAATGGGACAACAGCAATGCTGTTCCCATTGTTGAATTAAGGAAAGATCAATTTCGAGAAGAGCCAAGATGGTAATTTACACAAGTATACTAAGACCAGTACTGATGTACGGACATGAAGCATGGGCTCTTAATACGAGAGCAAAGAGCAAGTTGGAGGCGTGCGAGATGCGCGTGTTGCGACTGATTAGAGGAGTGACAAGGAGAGATAGGAGGAGAAGTGAGGAGGTTAGGGCAGATTTAGGTGTGAGGAGCGTGGTGGAGTTAGTGGAGAGTGGTCAGCTGCGGTGGTATGGACATGTCAGAAGGATGGAGGAGCAACGAGTGCCCAGAAGATATCTGGAATGGATACCGGAGGGAAGAAGAAGTGTTGGAAGACCTAAATTTAGATGGAGCGACAACGTGAACGCGGCAATGGCGAAAAGAGGAAGGAACGTTCAGGATGTGGAGGCGTCTGAGATGTGGATGGACAGAGGACGTTGGAGAAATTTCGTACAGAACAACTGACAGATGCATGCGTCTACAGGAGATTGGTGAGATAAATATATATAGGTATATATATATATATATATATATAGTATATATATGGGAGAGGGATATATATATATATATATATATATATATATTGGGTCCCTTGTAATCTTTGCTATATTCCACCTTAATCCTCTACCAATCATATTTATGCTTTACTTTTATTAATTAACACCTTTTTGTCTGTCTGTCTGTCAAATCTAATATCATCAAGTAGCAGCTCTTTGCCGGTTTCACTCTTCACTACTCTTTTCACCAAAGCAAACCCATTTTGGTTGAAACAGCAATGGACGGGTTTGGGAATAACTGTGCTCATGATCCTTTTCGTATATTTAATTAAAGCGTGAAAACGCTATCATAGGCTTTTCATATAGTTGTTCTAAAATTAGATTCTTCTCTGTCTATCTACCAACAAAATTCCTCCGCATGATCATACATGAACATCTTCTTCGTCGAAAATATTCAACTCAAAAATTCTCCCAGTAATATACTGTATTTCTCTTTTTTTCCATGTTGAAACCTAATTGCATAAGTCAGCAAAACATCACAAATGATGGTCTCTTCCTAGGAGGGTTGAATATTCTTTATCACCTAGTTATTTGATTCTTTACAAGGTTTCAGCCTGCTGTATTTAGCAATGCCTGAATGTGCTGAAAGTTCTCAAAATCTTCTCACAAAATAACAATAGAGTTCAGGGATCTCTTCACCCTTAAACTCTCCCCAAGCCTTCAACATCCCTCTCCCCCCAATCCATCTCTGCCCCTGACTGATAAATTGATCATAATATTCACTATAGGGGCCGCTACTTTTGAATCCCTCTAGTCACATCGTACTCCTCCTTCGAGCTCTTAAAGACCATATATGAAAATAATTTCTAGTTTGCGCTACTGGTTTTCAAAGTGTAGCCCTTTGTTTTGCTGGACCTCTGATTCCCTGACATGACAGTTATGTTTCATTTAGCATATAACAAGTGTTGTAAAGTCTGAAACTTTTCCATCCTTTTTACTCACTTTTCAGACTTGCACAATTTCAAAACAAGAATGTCGAAATTCTTAGTGCCAACCTGAAAGACACGCACACGCAAACACACACACACGCCATCAATAGACACGCATATATATAAACACACATTATATATATATAGTATAGTATATAAGATATATGTAGTATATATATATATATATATATATATATATATAGATATATATATATATATATATATATATATATATATTATTTATTATATATATATATATATATATATATATATATATATATATATATATAATATATATGTATATATATATATATATATATGTTATTATATATATATATATATATATTATGTTAAAGAGTTAAAGAGCAGATATATATATATATATATATATATATATATATGTATATATATATTATTATATATATATATATTATATTATATATCGATATATTGTTATATATATATATAAAAATATATATATATATTAAGTTATATATATATATATATATATATATATATATATATATATATATATATATATATATATGCAACACTTATATGAATAAGATATTAGAAAGTTATTATATATATATATGTATATATATATATATATATAGCTATCAATTTGCTTATCCGTATATATATATATATATATATAATTTTGCCTTTTCGTTATATAATGTGTAGAAAGTAACCTTTAAATATCATCTACAGACTCTTTTTCGTTGAAAAAAAAAATCAACATGAAATTAAATAAAAAAAAATAATAAAAAAAGAAAAAAGAAAAGAAACAAGAAATATATATTTTTTTTCCTTAAGTTCAAAATTCTTGCCTCAAGACATTTCATTCAGCTTCTAATAGTGATTGGTTCATTATTTTTCCCTTTGATATTTTAAAATGACTTCCAATGTCCTTAATCTCTCAAATTATAATCTCAAGCAAAAAGAAATGGAGGCTTTAGAACTTGGTCTGAACTTTTGCTTAAAAAGAAAAGGAAATATCCTAAATAAACAAATTGAATTAGAAAAACTATATAACAACATAAAAATATATGAAAGCACAAATAAAATTGAAATTTCAAATGAGCAAGAACTGAAATCTAAATTAAAACACTTTGGCTCATACCTGCCCATAGATAACACCGTTGATCCCCTATCTAATGATCTTAAAGAAGCGATAAAATCACTTAAATCTAACAACGATATTATTATAAAGAGACCCGATAAAGGTGGAGGAGTTGTCGTTATGAATAAAACAGATTATGAAAAGAAACTCCATGACATAATAAATGACAAAACAAAATTTCAAAACTGTTTGAAAACTCAGACTGATGATGTAAAAAAGAGTTTAAATATTCTTGCCCAAAAAATACAACACCCATCAATTAAAAACAAAATAAAAAGAATTGGAGCTTACAACAATGGATTCTTATACGGACTTCCTAAAGTTCACAAAAATCAAGAAAATCCACCCCTTAGACCGATAATCAGTATGACAGGAACCGTTACCCATGATATTGCCCAATTATTAAACAATATGATCAGACCTTACCTGAATGAAAACTACATTGTGAAATCTACGGAGGAATTTATACAAAAAGTCAACAATCAAAAAATTCTTGAAACTGACCACTTAGTCTCCCTTGATGTCGAAAGCCTTTTTACAAATGTTCCAGTATATGAAACGATCGATATCATTCTGAAAAATGTCTATCATAATGAAAATATTCCGCCCCCAAACCTAGATAAAGAAATTTTGAAAACACTACTCATAACCTGCACCACAAAAACGCCTTTTGAATTTAAAAACAAACTTTGGATTCAAAAAAATGGAGTCTCAATGGGATCTCCCCTTGGACCAACATTCGCGGACTTCTATATGTCTGAAATAGAAAACAAAATTCTCAAAGAAAATAATATCTTTAACCCCTTCTTTTACGTGAGATACGTTGATGACACGTGTGTCATTTTTAAAGATCATAACAGCGTTCAAAATTTTATTAACAAACTTGAGACCTATAGCAAATTAAATTTTACATATGAGGAATGCTTAAACAATAAATTTAATTTTTTAGACGTGAAAATGAAAATAACCAACGATGGTACAATTGAAAGAGATATTTACGTTAAAAATACCGATAAAGGAGTTTATATGAATTTCGACTCATACACACCTCTCGCCTATAAGAGATCTATAATAAAAACACTTGTACACAGAGCCCACAAAATAACATCTAATTGGGAGCTCTTTGATAAAGAAATTAAAAGAATAAGTAAGCTACTAATTAACAATGGTTTTCCTCAATATTTAGTAGAAAAAACGCTGAAAAACACATTAAATATATTGGCCGATCCTAAAGACAAAGATAATAAAAACCTCATCTTCTATTACAAGAGCGAAGTGGTTGGTTCAATAAATGAAGAGGAATCAAGATTGAAAATCATTTTAAAGAAACATATCAAAGGGAAAAATAATGAACCAATCACTATTAGAAGTTATTATCAGCCAACGAAGTTGTCTTCTTGCTTTAGTGCTCGTGATGTACCATCTGCTGGCGAGTGTACCAACGTCGTATACCAATTCCATTGCAATGAGAGTGGATGTAACGCCACTTACATTGGTTATACGACAAATACCCTTCGGCAGCGTATGTTGCCACAGGTACAAACCAAGTAAGATACACCACCATATGCAGGAAGAACACAAAAAATTACACAATAATGAAATAGTGAATTACTTCAAAATTTTGATTAAAAAGAGGGAATTTTCGGATCTTAGGCTGGCGGAGTCCCTTCTTATAAGAAAGCATAGACCTGACATCAATATAAAATATAACGAAATGTCCGATTACCTAAATATTTTTACATAGAAGAAAGAAAGAAAAAAAGACACAATCTAAATTATCAACTTCACATTTATTTTTCGGATATTTTAAATTTTAGTTTTAATCTTACTTATATATTTGTAATAATTGTAATATTTTGAGTTTAATTTTTGCTTCGTTCATATAATAAAGTCATATCCTTGAAAATGTCCACCGTGAGCGGACGAAAGCTTGGATCATTTCAGAAGGCAATTGTTTTGTTTTATTCAAGAATTGTCCTGAAGAAAATTAATGAAAGTGTTAGGAAGGTTTTTAGGAATTTAGAAAAGTCTTGCAAAAATTATATTAAGACAAATGCTGATTTGTTATTTCTAATAATACATATTATTATTATACATATTATTATTATTATATTATTATTATTATGTTTATAATATTATTATTATTATTATTATTATTATTATTATTATTATTATTATTATTATTATTATTATTATTATTTATTTATTATTATTATTATTATTATTATTATTAATTATTATTATTATTATTTATTATTATTATTATTATTATTATTATTATTATTATTATTATTATTATTATTATTATTATTATTATTATTATTATTATTTATTATTATTATTATTATTAATATTATAATTTAATACATACATTATTATTATTATTATTATTATTATTATTATTATTATTATTATTATTATTATTATTATTATTATATTATCATTATTATTATTATTATATTATTATTATTATTATTATTATTATTATTATCATTATTATTATTATTATTAATTTATTATTATGTTTATTATTATTATTATTATTATTATTATTATTATTATTATTATTATTATTATTATTATTATTATTATTATTATTATTATTATTATTATTATTATTATTATTATTATTATTATTATTATTATTATTATTATTATTATTATTTTTATTATTGCTCCCATTATTACTGCTGCCGCTACTACTTCTAATATTAAAATTTTTTATAATAATAATAGCCAAATAATAAATAAATAATAATAGTAAAAGTATTTAAAATAAATAATACAATTATTTTGGTAATACATTTCTTTAATCCTCAAAAAACATTCTTTTCAATAATAATGACAACTCTTTCAATATATATATATATATAGATAAACTTCTATAGGCATACTGATATAGCATACAGTAATAGGTTTCAGTTATTATACTTATGTATATATATATATATATATGTAGTGTGTATATATATATATATGAAAAATATATATAAGATATATCAAAATTATTTTCACGAGTTATTATTACCTTCACTACGCTCTTCGAACTCAAATTTTCAAAAGTAAAAATCACTAAATATGAAAAGAAAATGTAAAAAGAAATAAGGAGTAGCTAACACTTAATGGCGTAGAGAATATATTGAAAGAGCGAGGGAGGGGGAACCATGTTATGTTTCTACACCCCCTTGTGTCTTCTTCAGACGCCAAGTGCTATATATATATATATATATATATAAGATAGAGTATATATATATATATATGCAGAGTATGGCAGAGAGATATATATATATATATATATATGTTATATATATATATATATATATATATATATATATATATATATATATATATAAAACTAAATATCTGCCCATCTTATGGGCCAGCAATATTACAGTTCAATAATAAGCAAAAATTGAAGAAGTACAGGACAAAGCTCTCAGAATAATAACATGCTGCCTCTCTTCCACACCCATTCATCACTTACAAACCGA
>JABUQX010008682.1:15000-20000 GCA_015478945.1 Trachelipus rathkii
TACTTCTTTCCCTGTCAATTATGGCGTTCCTCAGGAATATGTTTTACCTCCTACAGTATTCCTACTTTTCATTAATGATCCCCTCAGCAGCTCTCCTAGCTCTGTTCATTATGATGCCGATAACCCAAGCCTTCAAGGATTCTTGCATTTCAAATGTGCTCCCTCTTTTGTATTAGAGTTGCTTCTCGTTTTCAATTCTGACTGACCAGTGATATATTTCCTTTTGTGTTAATCTCAACCTACTGAAAAACATCTTTTAAAACTTAACAAAGAAGATGTTTTTTCTTTCAGGTTACGAGAATTATTTTCATCTGCCCAACTGTCTAAGAGTCTTATCTTCTCTTGAATTGAGTACTATTTACACATCTGTAGGGTAGGGGCTGCAGCTCAACCCATCCTTTTGGACAAGGTTGAAACTAAGGCTAAGAAACTAGTGAAATATCACCTATTTTCTAACTCCCTTGACCTTTTATCTCTGTGAAGTGACGTTAAAGCTTTATATCTTTTCTAAAAGTACCATCTATTAAGATTCTCGAAGGAATAAAACTCTAGAATACCACGGCTGTTGTGACGCCCTTATAGAAAAGGGAGCCATACCATCGCACAATTTTTGTGTTTAAGTCAAAGCTCCAGGCTAGCTCTTTGCAGTACTTTCTTTACAGCCATCTTTGTTCTGTGGAATTCTCTTCCATCATATGGTTTTTCTTCTGCATTTAACACTCCTTACTTCAAAGATTGATTATGTGCTCACCAAGGAGGGTTGAATTAGGTTGGGTGGTTATTTTATCATGTGTTTCCTCTTTTAATGCCGCTTTCTTGAATAGTATAGTGACAAAATAAAAAAATAAAAAAATAACCGATCATTTAGAAAAAAAGGGTATTGATATTAAGCTATTAATAACAAGATCTACAGTTTCAATAAAACTATTAACAGTTACATGAATCATTCAATAATTCGTTAAAAAAATAAATAAACAAATAAATGAATAAAATAAAATAAAATAAAATAGTTGCACATATTGAAAATATGGATTAATAATTTTTCATAATATTATATGTGACGTCATAGTTTTAAGTGCGTTATCAATCACAATTTTTGTATTACAAAAGCATTCTCAGAATCAGCATGCATGTTTGTAAAAAAGGACGAAAGCTTAGTAGGCTAGCTTCGGTAGGGAATTATAAAAATACATAGTCGTTTTCTAATTATGAGAGACTATTCCTTACGTGACGTCATTGTAATGATGTCACTCTCTTCAATAATCTGGTTAGAAAGCAGGAGCGCATCTGATATGAATTAATTGTTTTTTTTTTTTATTCTTCACTTAACTCAATTTAGTCGTAAAGTGCCTAAAAAGGAAGAAAAAAATATATTACTGAATAGTTTCTAACTAAATAGTTTCTTACATAGAATAATAATACTATATTATTGGTTGCTTATTCTTCATATGTTTTCCTTCTTTCAAAAACGTTATTTTATTTTTTTATATAATCACATGATTTGCACATTTTATTTGTAAGCTTGTAAACGCTCTTAGAATAAATAGTTTATATTATTATAATACACACAAAAGCACATATCTACACACACACATACAAACACACACACGCATATATATATATATATATATATTATATAACTATATATATATATATATATTATATATATATATATATCATATATATATATATATACTATATATATATATATATATATATATAAAGTATTTTGACCCTGCTGGGAATCGAACCTGGACCCTAGCAGATGTACGCGTATGTGTTTGACCACCACGCCACGATGAGCTAAAAGAAGAACACGACAATACTTCCTATGGTCCAAATAGGGCAGCCGCGCTCTTTCGCTCACACTCGGAGGGGGGGGCAATAGGTACCGCACAAATAATGAATAATAAACAGAACTGGGGATCAAGACTGTACCTAAGAATTGCAGATAACCTGCATCATATTTTAGGGGTGTTTTTTCCCCAAATATAAATTTGATTTGCAGTTATTGCAATTCTTGTATAAATTTTTATTAATATTAAATTATAATATTATATATATATATTATATATATATATATATATATATATATATAATATATATATATATATATTATATATATATATATATTTTACAGTTGTCTCCACCACTAACACCGGGCAGAGCCGTTTTCAAGGAGGGTGTAGCTACGCCAAAATCTTTCCCATCCTCAAGCGCAAATATACGCCAGAATCACACAGACGCCAGGCTTTAAAGTGAGGAGATTAAATACACGCAGCGAACAGAATCGATGAAACACATACAGACAGTAAAAGAAAGACGGAGACCGCAGCCACACTACGCCTGGAGTACCAACTTCAATAAAAACTTCGTGGGCAGATCAGCACACCCTTGTGCTCATCGTGGACGTCGTAAGTGGTGTTACGCGAAGATAGTACGCTCCCTCGAAGCACTTGCCAACTGAGGCTACCTTTATGAAAGAGATAAGCACAACAATCGCTAGCAAATAAAGGGTAGCTGAAACTGGAAAATACGAAAGTTTATAAGCCTTTTGGCTTTGACTCGACCTGTCCAAAAGCCAGCCGGGTGAAAACAGAGCCCCCCCCAGATATAAGAGTACTTCCTACAAGGCTTAAAAGACCTTGTATAGCTGACAGTAATGAGAAGCAGGAAAGAAAGTCTCGCAGTTAAACAGTAAATCAGTTTTCATTAGGCCGCCCTAGCAACAATTGTGATGTGAGGTTTACACGACATTTTTTTCTGTTTATGTTAAGGCCAGGATGTTTATATTGTCAACAGAGAGACGAGAGACGTCGAAAGAGATAGGAAAGTTAGAAGGTGTCTTAGAGAGGAAACCGAGATTTGTAGAAGTCAATGGGTTTTTAAGAATTGATTTTACCAGGTTGAACGACCCACCCGGAAATCCTATCCAGTCAGCAAAATAGAATCGAGATTAACACGAGAGGCAAATTCTAGAAAGTAAACGAGGGGCATAATGAATGAGTTGAAGAATGAAGGGTCGAGTCATCGGCATACGAGTGGATAGAGTTACATGTGCAGGTGAGAGAAGATCATTAATGAAAAGTCAGAATAAAGTAGGAGATAGACAAGAACCCTGAGGAACACCAATATTGACAGAAAAAGAAGAAGAGTCCCCATTAACAACTGCCGATTGAGCGATTTGAAAGAAAGGTAGACATAAGTAAGCAAGAGAAGGAGGAAACCCAAAGGAGGGGAGCTGGAGAGCAGTGACGCGTGCCCGGTTGAATGCTTTGGATATGTCCAAGCGCCACCAGCAAGTCTTCCGTAGTTCTCTAGAGCGAAACCATATAATCCGGTTAAACTAGGAAAGTATATCGCAGTAGACCTCGAATGCCGAAAACCGTACCTTGCGATCGAAAGAAGGAATGAGTTTCCAGATGATCTAAGAAATGAGAGTTGAGAGGGTTTCAAAGATCTTAGATAGAAACAAGTGAGAGCTATAAGGGCGATAGTAGAAGGATCAGAGCGGCTTCCTTTTTTTCGGAATAGGTTGGACATAGGCGTGCTTCCAATACTGAAGAAACTATAGTATAGGTGACTTGGCTCTTCTACTTGAATGAGCAAAGGGGTCAGCACGGGTCCCTCAAAACTAAGGGAGGAATGCCATCCGGGCCACCGCCTTCTTACGTTCATAGATTTCAGAAGCCATGCACCCGATAACATGTAATCAGGGCAAGGCATAGGAGCACCTGAGAGGAGAAGGAGGAGGAGAGGGATGAAAGGGGTGGGGTATAGGAAAATAGTAAGTGAAGATATTGCTTTTTCTGAATTAGCAACAGGAATCGATAGATTACGAATTAAGAGGAGAAAAGGCAGATTTACAAAAGTTGTTAGAGATATTTTTGGCAAGAGGCAGAAAGATTTGTCAGTAGGAGAACGCAAGGAGGTTAGGCACTTTCGTTTGATGAAAGCCCCTTTGCTTGTCGAAGAGTATTCCTGCAACGATTTCTAGCTATGAAATTAGTAAGAGTGATAGTAGAACGAGAATTTTCCACCGCCGATACGCACTGTCTCTAGCCTGAATGGGCAGAGAACAGGCGATCGAACCCTGAATTATGAGGAGAAAAAGATTTAGTCGAAGAAGGAAAGAACCTGCTCATCACATCAGCGATTACAGCTCCCACCTTATCAGCAGAAGCCCCTGACCCGAGTGTTGGCGGGGAGGCCCGTCGGAGGTTAGGTGTCAAGACACGCCTTCGCTTCTCTTGGGAAGCTAAGCTTTCAGAGGTAAAATGATGGTTTCCTTTTAGCCAATCGTGGTCTCGAGGTAACACTCTGGAGTACCATCTCAAGGGGTAAGGGTTCAAACCACATTAGGACATTTGAAATATACCAATAATTGTTGCGTTTATTGCCCAAATATCTTATATCTAATAATGTCCGGTTAAAAATTACCAGTGTTGCCCTACGGGTGTTGGCGGGGAGGCCCGTCGGAGGTTAGATGTCCAAGAACAACGCTTCGCTCTCTTGGGAGCTAAGCTTTCAGGGTCATGATGGGTTTCTTTTAGGCAATCGTGTCTCGAGGTAACTCTGAGTCCATCTCAAGGTAAGGGTTCAAAACCCACTTAGGACCTTTGAAATATACAATAATTGTTTACGTTTATTAGCACAAATATCTTTGCAATATATAATATATATATATATAATATATATATATATAATATTATATAATATATATTATATATTATATATATATATAATATTATATATATATATATATATAAATATTATTATGAACTCATATAAAGGACAGGAACTGTAGAATTTCCCTTCGAGTGTAACACCTCACTTTAATATTCTCCTACGTGTCGCAATTAAAATATCCTTTCTGAATCATTTCGTGTAGAAGTTACAGAGAAATACCTAAGTTCCATTTATAACAAGAAAGAGAACAGTCACACTTCAATTAATAAATAAATGAATAAATAAATAAAATGACTTAGAGTTGCTGTATC
>JABUQX010008682.1:22500-24199 GCA_015478945.1 Trachelipus rathkii
TTTTCTGGATTTTCGATTAGCACAATCATGAATGACTTCTTCAAAGTCTATCTCTTTAAGCACATCGCTTTCAATGGACATCAGCGACAAATTGTTCAATCTTTCTTGAAGCATTGTACTTCGCAGTTCACTTTTGATTCTTTGCAATTTTGAGAAGGAGCGTTCCCCACTGCAGTTAGTGACCATCATGCATAAAAAGATTCTAATTGTTATTTCTACATTCGGAAACGTGTCTTCGATATTATCTTCTTTTAAAAGATGATATAGTTCTGAAATACTTATAGTCTCTTTACTTTCACTATTCTGCACACCTTTCAAATATTCTGTTAGATGCATACATTCCATCTCTAACTCTTTGGCGCTAATGTCATTGTGATAGACTTTAGCAAATTCCTTACAGCTGTGTTTCAACTCTTCGGAATTTAAAGTTTTCAAACGAGATAAGAAACCGAACCGTTGACTAATTTCCCTGTATGAATCCAATCTCTGTTTTAGATGCACGGTCAGGGTATCAATTATAGGAAAAAAGTTTCAACTTTGAATTTTTCTTTGCCAGTTACTTGTACAGATGGCGCAGAACCATCAAAGTATGTCATACGTGAGCTTCCAGCTCTTATTCTTTGAGATAGGTCCTTGTAGTCAGCTTCTGGATTTTTCTCTTTAGCGGACGATTCGAATTCATTAAAATTATCTCTGATAGTATCAATAAAATTACCAAGCGAAGTTAACAAATTTATTGCAACGTCCATTGTTATGGTTTCTTTCTGAAGGTTGTGATTAGTCTTGTCTATCCTTTCCAATACGGTATTTCACATTTCTGATAAAATAATAAATTCCAGTTTTTCCATTTTTCTGGATAGACTAACGGCTTCGTTTCTAGTTTCTCTTGGTTGTACAATATCTTGAGCAATAGACGTCAAGGCTTCTAGAATTTCCTTATGACCTCGATGTAACGTATTTGTAGCATCAGCTCGTGCAGAAAAACTGGTTTCAGAAAGACTATTAAGAACTTTCTTAGAACCTAAATTTATTCCACCGATGGGTAGAGCTCGAAAACAAATTGTACAATTTCTGAACCATTTGGAAAAAAATTGTTTCCTCTTGCACACACTCAGCAGCATGAAGACCTACCAAGTTAAGAGAATGTCCCGAGCATGGTACAAAGGTAGCAAATTCACATTTCTCCTTGATTCTAGCTTGCAAGCCAGAGTATTTTCCCGACAAATTTGATGCATTATCGTAACTTTGTCCTCCTACAATTCATAATAGGAATCATAATTTTGTAAAAATGTCACAAACTGTTCCGATAAATATTTTGATTTGTGCTTTGTAATAGGTATGAATTTCAAAAACCTTTCAACGGGAGCATGGTTTTTTACGTACCGAATAATAAAAGTCAACTGGTCAATATGTGATAGGTCGGGCGTACTATCAACGCTATTCGAAAAATATTTTGCTGATTTAACTTCGCTTATAATTTTTAATAGGACCTGTTTTCCCATTACGTCAATAATATAATTTTTAATAGGACCTGTTTTCCCATTACGTCAATAAACTCATTGCATATTTTTGCTGATAAATAAGAAATGTGTCCTTTCTCAGGATTTCCAAACTTTTTTAAGTGATCTGCGAGAAATGGATCAAATTCACTTAATAATTCTATACATCCCCTAATAATTTCTATTGTGTGGGGATCCAA
>JABUQX010008683.1:12500-14747 GCA_015478945.1 Trachelipus rathkii
TCCAATAAATTAACCTTCCTCCCGGCTTTTGTTGATAGGTTAAATAACGTGGAAAGACCCCTAAGTGGCATTGGCGAAACCGGTTACTGGGGGGGGGTTTAAAAGTCAGCCGCACCGGAGTCCCGTTTTCGAATCCGCTGTGGGAAGTAATCTCAATTAAACCCTTTGAGTTCCGGAATGCGACGATTGTCGCAACTTTTAGACCTCGGCCTAATAAAGCTGGTATTCTTGGGGCTAATTTTCTGGTGCTTTTTTTTTTAAGATATTTGGCAAACAGAAGTTTGTCAAGATTTTCAATAAGATTTAGGCAAAAAAAATTATGAAAAGTTTTGCCTTAAAAGTGGTTTTGATCCCGCAACGTAAGTGAGAAAGACGGGCGTTTCGATCTTCTTTGGAAAAAACCTACATTTTGACTCAAAGTGACGCGGGTGTATCCTTTGAAGTGATTTTTTGGGTGTTAAAAAATTTTTTAACTTTTGATATATTTACATATGCCATTTTCTAGGGTAGTCGAGAAGAAAGAAAATCTTCCAAATGATATAGATACTTTTATTATATAACACACCAAAAGTAGAGAAATCGGCGTAGTAAAAAACGTGCGACGGCAAAGTGTCGCAATCGGGCCAAATAAACCGACACCTAAAAGGTAAGAGAAACCTAATATATTAATATTAATAATAATGTTAAGTAATAATAATAATAATAATAATACTACAAATAATAAAAATAATAATAATCAATAATATATAATAATAAAATAAATAATAAATAAAATAATAATAATAAATAATAATTTCTGTTGGGCGGGGTACTTTACAAGCTTTTGATTGGTGTACGCCTTATTTTTGACATACGCTGAGTTTGCCAAAATTGAAGCCGCCTCGGTTGAGGTTTTCTAATAAATAATAATAATAAATAAATAATAATAATAATAATATAATAAATAATAATAATAATAAATAAATTAATATAACGTTAGTCAGAGAAAAAACGGTGTTGTAAAATTTTTAAATCCCCCGATTTAAATCCCCCATTAGCCGTTTTGTAAATCACCAGACAGCTGAGTCATTTTGATTTGACAAAGATGCCTTGGGGCTTTGAACTCCTTTGCCCATTATAATAAATATAATATATATATTATATATATATATAGTATTAATAATTATATTAATTATATATATATATAATATATATATATATAATATATATATAAGTATATATATATATATATATATATATATATATATATATATATAATATACAGAGAGAGAAGAGAAGGAGAGGGAAAGAGAGGAGAGAAGAGAGAGAGAGAGAGAGAGAGAGAGAGAGAGAGAGAGAGAGAGAGAGAGAGAGAGAGAGAGAGAGAGAGAGAGAGAGAGAGAGAGAGAGAGAGAGAGAGAGGAGAGAGAGGAGAGAAGAAGAGAGAGAGAGAGTAGATAGAGAGAGAGAGAGAGAAGAGAGTTTATAATTTACAGAATTGAGACTGAGTTCCAACGTCAAGTTCCCAAACAGTTGAACATTTTCCATAAACTTCTTCCATCAACCTCTTCCTCACAGATCAATGACAGCTCTGAGATTTCCATTCTTATGGAATGGGTGAGGAAGAGGAGGCCCACGTTTTCCGTAGATGAGGCGTTGAGTCTGATTTTACGCCCGATGGGTTGGACGACGACTTTAGCAGCGACAACGACGAGGATGATGTTTCATTTGCCTCAATTCCGGAGGACATTGGCGCGCTCTCCGATTCTGAAGTAAACCAATGCTTACAAGCTTTGCAAGCATCGCAACGGCTTTTCACAGAAGACAGAGAGAAGAGCGACGACGACGAGGACATTCCTCCTCCAGCTCAAAAGAAGCGCAGGTCTAGTTCCCACCTTGTTTGGAGGAATGTAGACCTTACTCAGCCCGCTGATATCACATGGAAAGACAGGGACCAGTATGTGACAAAGTGGGTGCATAAGGTGGTAACCAGAGCTGGGGCTAGTGATTTTGTGTCTGATATGATATTTTACGTAGGTAAGGGGAGTGTCATTGACAATCGCAATGTTGGCGTCTCCTCTTCGTGTGTTGTTCAGCTGACTGAGAATGTCCCGAAGCATAAGAATTATAAGATCTATTTTGATACCTAGTTATAGCTGATATAATATATATATATATAATATATATATATTATATATATATATAATATATATATATATATATATATATATATTATATTATAATATATATATATATATATAATATTAA
>JABUQX010008684.1:0-42500 GCA_015478945.1 Trachelipus rathkii
CACTAGGTGTTCTAATAATAATAATAATAAACCAAAATACACAAAAGATTTGAAATTTTGTCATAAATATTATAAACAGAAAAACAATTTAATTAACAAAGATTACATTGTATGAAAAGAAACAGAAAGAAATACAGATATAAAATATTATGGGGTTCATCCTAAAACAAATCTGTCAATACTTTTTGCCACTTACACAGTTATATTACGAGGTGAGCAGCCGTCTGTGTTGTTAGATGTCAAGTTAAAAACCGAGTTTATTGTATGAATAGGGATATTGAAATGAAATATCTGCATGTCTTTATATGCTTTGTAAACAAAAACTTGTCTAGCCGCAAGGAATTCTTTAAGCACATGTTCTGAAATAGCAACGAAACAGGCAAAGATAAGTCACAAGAGTAACAAAAATTAAAACATAGCATTTTAATAAAACTTACAGATTCACCCTTATACTATAAACGTTAGAAAAAACAAATGATTGAAAGTCATCTATTTTTTAAAGTACATTATAAAATGTACAAACAAATTCACAGACAAAAGACATTAAATTAAAAGCTTATAACTGAGAAGTAAGCTTTATAATTATCATAGTCATAATTGCGCTAATTATAATTTTTGGAAAAATTTTTCTTTAAGAATTTATAAAATTGTAATTTTTATTAATAAAACATACAAAATACTGTGGTAAATCCTAAATCACTTTTAAATAATAATAAATCAAATAAAAGGGTACAAGCAGGGTCACAAGCGTTCAGGCATGCCTATGGGTGAGCAGAGCTTCCACAATTTGTTTTTTCCGTTGCTGTTTAAAAGGGTTGAAAATTCGACTTATAAAAATTATAGTATATATATAAATAATAAGAGCTAAAATTTTATTAATTATTATATATATATTTTTTCCATTCAAGATGTTTTTTTTTCCTTTTCACCACGCAAAAGTAGGAAAGTTGGGATAAAAATTAATGCAAGTTTAATAATAATAATAGTATATAGAATAGATTACTACTGCGATATTCTCTTAGTTCATTTGTACTTGGGCAAGTTATTTATGCTCTAACAGATATGAAGGAAAATAGTAGAGAAATGGAGTAGTATACTTTCTTACCATTATTTTCTTTGGTTGAAGGGCACACCATCTTGGCATAGAATATAAATAAAAAGACGCTCAAATTTCGTGACCCACTGAATAACATCCTTTAAAAAAAAATAATAATAAGTAACTAAAACTCATAATAATAATAATAATAATATTAATATAATAATAATAATAATAATAATAATAATAATAATAATAATAATAATAATAATAATAATAATAATAATAATAATAATACAAAATACAAACCTAATTATTAAGCTTCTTAGGATTTTCTTCACCAAGTAACACAGTAAAAATACTCCTTGCATTAAAAGAAAAAAATCTATTCTGAATTTATGATAGTAATCATCTCGTGTAACGCTGTGCAGAATGTAGCACCTTCTTTCAAGTTTTCAATGAATGTTTAAAAATATATTACATATAATAAAAATATATATTAAAATATTAAAGAGTATTTGCAGCTTTGATTCCATACTGCTTCACTTTATAAATCTTAAAGACTTATATCTGAAATATATATATATATATCATATATATATATATATATATATATTATATATATATATTAATATATTATATATATATATATATTTATATAATATATATATAATATATATTATATATATATATATATATATTATATATATGTTAATTAATATAACAGGATCCACCATGGCCCATAGAGAAGCGGCCACCTGGGTGAATAATCATATTTCATAGGTGGATCCTGGCATATATATATATATATATATATATTATATATATATATATATATATATATATATATATAATATATATATATATATATATATATATATATATATATTATATATATATATTATATATATTATTATTATTATTATTATTATTACACTAGCACTTTTGTCCCGCTTGAGCGGGGTAGTGGTGCGTACAGCCTTCCTCATTCACCCCCTCATCCTCGCCGCTCAACCCACCTCCTCCACTCTCCTCTTCCCCTCGCGCAACTCCTACCCTCTTCCTCCCCATCCTCCATCCTGCCAACATCTCATTTATTCATCCATTCCCACCTCCCTTCTTGTGTCTCCCCCTTCTCTCCTTCCTATCCCTCCGCCTCCCAAACTCTTTCTAACCACTCTCTGCTCCTCCATTCTCAACTAATGCCCATACCATCTTAACATTCGCTTCTCCGCTCTTCCCACCAGACCCTTCCTCCAATCACACCTCTCCCTCACCACCCTATTAATCCTCTCCCTTCTGCTAACCCCACAAACAGCTCTCAACCCCTTCATCTCAAATACTTTCAACTTCTTCCTGGACCTAGCCATTCAACCCCCACGTTTCACACCCATACAGCACCGCTGGTACACAAATTTTTTCGAACATACTCATCTTAACTTTCCGTGATAGATCCCCCCCTTTCCATATTTCTCTCAGAACACTCAAAGCCCTCATTCCTTCACCAATTCTATGTTCTATCTCCTCCTTCATCCCTCCCCCCTTACCAAAATCCATCCCTAAATATCTAAAAATCTGTTTACTTCTCCAATACTACCCCCCTACTCTAACCTCCAACCCCCTCCCCCTGCCCACCTTGCCTCCTCCAACACTAACACTTTACTCTTCCCTGGATTTATTTTAAGCCCCTTTTTGTCCACACATTCTCTCAACTCCCTCACCAAATCCCTCAGCCCTTCCGCGTTCTTCCCGCCACTAGGGCAGTATCATCCGCAACCAGTATCATGTACTTCCCTTCTAGCATTCCCATTCATCAATTCCACCGCCCTCCCCTCCCTCACCAATATCCTCTGCAACACACCTCTCCATAAACAAATTGATAGCCATGGCGAACCATTACAACCCTGCCTTCAATCCACACACCGTCCCAAACATTCTCACTCTCCCTCCTAACACTCTCACACACATTCTGCTACTCCTTAAAAAAAGCCCTAATACCTTTCCCTAAATTACGCCCCACACCGCTCATTTTCCTCCAACACCCTCCACAGTTCAACCCTATTCACTCTATCATATGCTTTCCTCTAAATCTAAAAAACATCATACACTTTCGCTTTTCTCTCATATACTTTTTCTCTAACAAGCATTTTAGTGTGAACACTTTGGTCCACAACCCTCTTTCCTCCCTAAATCTCCTTGTCTTCCCCCACTCTCCCGCTCCGTTAAACCTTCTTACTCTTCAATCAATATTCTTCCGTACACTTTTTCTACCACACTTAAAAGACATATACCTCTATAATTCCCAAATTCCATCCTATCCCTTTCCCCTTATACAAGGGAACCAAACATCCATCCTCCCAATCCTGTGGTACCTCCACTCCTCCAACATATGTTATATAACCTATACAACCATTCCTCCAACCCCTTTACCTCCCTTCTGCAACATTTCCATTCTCTCTCACCCCATCCAAGCCTGCAGACTTCCCTTTTTTTCCTTTTTCTGACCCTAATAATTTCCTCCATTTGAATTTCATCCTCCCCTCCCTCCCCACTTCATTTCCCATCCTCACCTCTTGCATATCTTCCTCCCCTACCCCTCCCCCTTCATTCAACAGTCCACTAAAATACTCCCCCCATCTCTTCCTCACCCTATCCCCTCCTCCTATCCAATCCCCATCTCCTCCCTTAATCCTCTCCCCCAACCCCTCTTCCTCTTCTTTTTTTTATTAACCTCTTTCAGAACATCTTATTCCCCGATTCAAAATTTTCCGGCACTTTTCTCACCATTCATCCTTTGCTCTTCTCTTCGCCCTCTCCACCGCCCTCTTTGCTTCCCCTCTAACCCTTCTATATTCCTCTCCACATCTTCTCCCCTACCTCCCACCATTTCACATAAGCTTCCTTTTTCCTTTTCACCACCTCCTTCACCCTCCTCACGTCCACGCACTCCACTCCTTTCCTTCTGCTTGCACCCACCCTTTTTACTCCACATACCTTTCTAGCCTCTTCACATACTGCCTCTCTAAATCTCTTCCACTCCCCCTCCACCTCCCCAATTCCCGTCCCTCTCACGTTTCTCCACTTGTCCTCCATACATCTCCTAAACTCCCTCTTACATGCTATCTCCTCCAATTTTTTTCAACCTTTATCACTTCCACTCTCCTCTTTTCTCCTCTTTCCCTCACCATCTCCTCTCCCCCCCCCCTTATCCTGTTGCAATTACTTTTTAGTGATCCGATATCCCCCTCCCTGCCCCTCTAAACACATTTACATCTAATAATCTACCTCTATCTTTCCCATTTACACACACATAATCTAGAATCGCCTTCCCCCCCGTTATCTCACTCTTCCATGTATACTTATGATTATCATTTTTTTTAAACCACGTATTCCCCACTATCTTTCTTCTTTCAACACACAATCTATCATGACTTTCTCCATTTCACATTCCTCTCTCCTAACCCCCAAAAGGTCAATTATTTCTTCCTACCTCCTCCTTCCACTCCAAGCATTCAAATCTCCCAATAGACAATTTTTTTCATTTACCCCAAAACTTTCCCAACACTCATTCAATTCTCCCCAAAATCTTTCTCTCTCCTCCTCTCTCTCTCCATTCACTGGTGCGTATGCACAAATAAACACCCACATTTCCCCTCCGAATTTCACTTTTACCCACATTACCTAGAACTCACCTGTTTACACACCCTCACCTTGTCCCAATCTCTTTCTCATACTATTCCCAACCCCCTCCCTCGCCGCTCACTCTCTCGGCTCACGCCCCGATAACCATACCCTTGTATTTGCGAAATCCAAACTCCCTCCTTCGCCTTCAACTTAGTTTCTGGTTATTCCTAACACATCTATCCTTTTTTCTTCTTCAAACATCAGCCCCACTTCCTCCTCTTCAAATCCTCGTTTACCCCCTCAATTCATACACCCCACCCTAATTACCACTCTCCTCCCCATCTCTCTCTACTTCTATATATAAGTCAATCAATCAGGCTGTACGCTTTACGGGACCCCCACCTTAGGTGCTTCCCACAACCTAGGGGCACCACCCCGCTCAATCACACAACCACACCAAACAACCAATTACTTTAATAATATACAAAAAAAAAAAAAAAAAAAAATAAAAAAAATAAAAAAACACCACCCAATAACACCCCCCCCCCACCCCCCCCACCTCAAACACCCCACCAAAAACGCCAACAAAAATACAAAAATACAAATAATATAAAAAATATAAAGGTCAACCCACACTCCAGCAATATTTATTTATTCCTACGTTAAAATAGATAAAAATTTATGACAAACAATTATTATAAAATTTATCGTTCTAAAAAATACAGCTTGACAAATCAAGTCACTTTATTATCACAAACTTAGCACTATAAAAATTTTTTCAGAAAGTATTCTTATATACATCTATCTATTAAAAGTATTCTAAAAGAAAATCATTAAAATCTATGTTTTTCCTCTTAAAACTAGTAAATTGTGCGCTTTCATCAGTCTTCTAGTAATACTTATAAAATATGGTATAAAAATTCACGTATTAAAATTTATAAAACATTCCATACACATTACTACGTTTATTCCTACGTTAAAATATATACAAATTTATGGCAAACAATTATTATAAAATTTATCGTTCCAAAAATACAGCTTGACAAATCGAGTCACTTTGTTATCACAAACTTAACACTCCAAAAGTTTTCAAGAAAGTATTCTTATATACATCTATTTATTAAAAGTATTCTAAAAGAAAATCATTAAAATCTATGTTCTTCCTCTTAAAGCTGGTAAATTGTGCGCTTTCATCAGTCTTCCAGTAATACCCAAAACCCTTATATATATATATATACAATGTCCTTCCAAAATGATTTATATAGTACTATAAGTTACGCTGCATTAGGTAAGTGGTAGGCATTTTTAGTAAAATTATCCATGTTAGTAGTTGTGTCCTATTCAATTAACAATTAACAATTGTTCCGGCTTCAATAATTTTCCTGAATTTTTGTGGTTTTCCTGAGTAATAGTATAATTTATGCCAATAGCACGCTTTATATATTGATTTTTCACTGGTGATTAGTAACTAAGAATAGTTACAATTGATATGCTTGCATACACACACAGTAGGTAGATCCAGGTTATGCAACAAACTTAATTTATTTGCAATTCACGAGGCCTAAACTTTGCTTCAGTGAAATGCCGAACTCGCCGAACGACACAAATGTCTACAGGTAAATTACCTGCAGGTAATCACTAATTGCTCCGGCCTCAACAATTTTCCTGAATAACAGTGATAATTTATGCCCTTAGCACGTTTTATATACTGTTTTCCCACCAGTGTTTAGTAACTGAAAATAGTTACAATTGATACGCATGCATCATATATGCACACAATAGGCAGATCAAGGTTATGCAACCAACTTAATTTATTTCAATTCATGAGACCGAAACTTTGTTTGCCGTAAATGCTGGACTCGCCACGACACAATCTCACTACACAAATGTCCTACACAAGTTAGCAGACGATTATATTCATAAATAAACGGAGAGAGAACTTGGACACGTCTTCACTCCACGAAGTCTCAAATATATATATATATATATATATATCCAAGGACCTGGCACGAATTATTGAAATACTGCAAGTTATATTAAAGGTTTTAGTAATAAATTTTTCACATAATAAAAATAGTCTTCAAGATGTTGAGAGCGTGAGCTTTTTCGATCTACTAGATCCTCTTTCAGAACGCTTTGAATTGAAGACTGAATGAAATATTTTTATAAAGATTGTTATGTGAAAAAAAGTTTTTAAAATAATTTAAAATTAGTATTTAATTTAAAACTTAGTTTTGATTTTTTTGAAAAGGTGAGGTGTTCAAAATTTTGTTTAAGGTGGGGTCGAGGGTATGTTCACCTTGTAATATGTTAAAATTGGGAAAGTTTTTAATGCAAAGGGATTCAATGAGTTTGCGTTGTGTGGGGTCGAGTACTTGTAAAATGGGTGTCAACCATTAATGTTAATGTTGTGTTTGAATTTGGTTTGTGTAGTGTGAGTGACGAGTTTTGTGAGTCAAAAGTGAGTTCCATGTTTGTGTTGGTAATGGCGTCTAATGAAATCATTAGTTTTTTCGCCAATGTAGCAAGAGGTACAGTTAAAACAAGGATTTTGTACACACATTGTGAAATGTTATTGAAGGTGTAGGCGGTTTTTGAAAAATGCGTTTTAGGGAGGAAATGTGTTGGGGGTAGTTGTCTTAGGGATGTAGGTAAGGATTTAATTGATTTAAATATGTGGGGTATGAGGGATTGGGGTAAATAAGAATAAGTGTTAATAGGGGGAATTGTAGGGGGGTTATAAAATTTCTTTTTTGATTGTTTGAGAGAGTGAGAAATTATGTTTTTAGGGTATGAGAGTTTAGTGAAGGTGTTGAAAATATAGTTGAATTCAGTTTGTAGGAAAGGAGGAGAAAATCCAAGGGCTCAAAGAAAAAGGGAAGTTAAAACACCTGATTTTGTGTTGAGAGAGTGGGAAGAGAACCAGTGATAATAGAAGGGTTAAAGTTGGTTTACGATAAACACTGTAAAGCAAAGTGGGACTGTTATCCCAGGTAAGAAGGGGTCAAGGAATGGTAAGGTTTTGTTGTTGGAAAGTTCCATGATAAATATGTTTGAATGGATGGGAGTTGAATGAAGTTAGTATGAGAGTGGTGTTAGTGGTTAAAAGGTGTACGAGATAAAATATCATCACATAACGAAGGCCAGTTGTGTTAAAGAGAGAAAAGGGTGATTGAGGTATGAAGAAATGTTCTATCAGTTCCATCAATAGGTTACTGAGAAATGGGGAGAAAGGGAAGAGCCCATGCTTAGACCTGAGTTTTGTTTGCACCACACCTTTTTTCAAAAAATAAAAACTAAGTTTAACTAAATTTAAATTTTAATTATTTAAAAACTTTTTTCACATTAAACAATCTTTATATAAATTATTTCTTCAGTCTTCAATCAAAGCTCTGAAGAGGATCTAAGTATAAGATCACAAGCTCAAGCTCTCCACATCTTCAGACCATTTTTATTATGTGAATAAATTTATTACTAACCTTAATATAACTGCAGTATTTCAATAATTCAGGCTTCCTACTGTGATACCTATTAAACTAAGCGTCTTATTGCTCTGATTTCTAATATATATATATATATATATATATATATATATATAATATATATTTACATGCTATTATATATTATAGATATATATATTATATATATATATATATATATATATATATATATCCCACGGATCCCAAAAGATTGGTAGTGAGGTGCGCACTATTCACTGGAAACAGATAAATTAAGTAGAACAGCATGATTTAAGCAGAAAAAAAGTCCCTCACGTACTCTTAAGTGCAACTAGCCCGTCGCAGCCAAAATATATCATAAAGCTTTACAATACCGCGACAGACCACCACCACTGTGGAATCTCATCAATGTCAGTTTTCTTTATCTGGGCCAGGCCTACCACCACCATGCTCCTAACAAAACCGCGCCATTTACTCCTATTATACAGTTTTCTTCAAGTCTGCTAAATTCACATTACTTTTCTTCAGACACAACTTTACAGACCCAATTCACTTTTTCTTCGGTCTCCCAGATGATTGATCCCAAACACACTCACCTCTATACATCCGCTTCATCAACCGACTATCATCCATCATATCCATATTATCAAACTATCTTAATGTACACTCCTTTATTCTCTCATTCAAGCCTTTCTTTACATCCCACGGCTCCCAAACAAGTTCATTCTTAATTTTATCAATTCTTCTCACACCTTACAAGCCCTTAAAATTATCCATCTGAACAGACTCCACCTTAGATCTATACCTGTTACTCCACAATATAGTTTTGTTACTATACATTAACACCGGTAACAGCATACCCTCATGCAGAACCATAGCACTCTCAAGACTTAGTCCCTTTGCATTCACCAAAGATTAAGTTCCACCAGCAACCTTCTTATCGCTCATAACTTTCCTACTACACAATGTATCATCTGTTCTCTTTTCATTCAACTTATAGCCTAAATATTTAAACTCGTATACTTGTTACACTTGATTATCATTAAAAATGATTTCATACTGCGGACTCTCCTCCCTCACAACCATCACCTTACTCTTAATTATTTACTTTCAAATCCTTCCTTTTACAAACCATGCCAAAGCTCTCAAACTTTCTTCAGATTCACCATACAAAACCAAATCATTAGCGAACAATAAGCAAGGCAACTTCCACTTTCTACCATTCTCCCTCAGTCTAATCCCCTTCTTAAATTCTTTCATCACCCAATCAATACACAAATTATATAGTCATGAAGACATAACACATCCCTGCCTCACTTCGCTCTTAATAGTAAACCATTCACTCTCCATTCCATTTTTTCAAACACATGCTTTACTATCAACATTACATACTTTTATTTCCATTTAGAAGCTTTCCACCAACAGCATATATCATTAACACCTACCACAGAGCTTCTCTGCTAATCCTGTCATACACCTACTGCAAGTCCATAAAACCTAAATAAAGTCTTCTCATATTCTCTCTCCAGTGCCCAATAGTTTACCCCTCTTGCTTTCACGTCCACACCCTTTTCACACAGGAGTAGACTCTCTGGATCACATAGACCAGAAAACACTACCACCATTGCAGACACCTTGTAGGAGGCGACTACACGGATAGTGGTAGTTAGTTGGGTTGGGAACCCACTACCTCTTATTTATACCTTAGGAATGCTTATGCATGCCTCAGATTTCGGTGTATGTTACACAACCTAATCCCTTTACATCCACCAAGGATTTAATTGTACCAGCCACCTTCCTGCCATTCACAACTTTCCTACTACACTCTGCATCATCCGTTCTCTTTTCATCCAACATATAACCTAAATATTTAAACTAAAACACTTTTTCCAGCTGCTCACCATTCAACATAACTTCACTTCGAGGACTGTCCACACTTACAACCATAACTTTACTCTGATCTAGGTTACTTTCAAACCCATCCTTTTACACACTCAACCAAATCTCTCTACCAATCCTCTCAAACTCTCTTCAGATTCGTCACACACAAAAAACCAGATCCTCCTCATATAATAATAAGTAGGGAACCCACCACTCTCTTCCATTCTTCATCATTCTAACACCATCCCCTGCCACCCACCTCCAATTCTTTCATAACCCCATCCATATACAAATTGAATAACCAAGGAGACATAACGCATCCCTGCCTCACTCAGCTATTAATGTTAAACCAATCACTTTCGACTCTATTTATTCTTACGCACGCTTCCTATCGTCATACATACTTTTAATTCCATTCAGAAGCTTACAACCAACACCATATATCACAAACAATTGCCATAGAGCTTCCCTATTAATCCTATCATACATACGCCTGTTGCAAATCCATAAAACCTAAATACAATTTATTTTTCTCCTCCCTCATTTTCTCAATCATTTGTTTTAATGCAAAGATTTGATCCACACATCCTTTACCACTTCTAAACTCACCTGTTCTTCGCCAATCAGTCCTTGTCATTCGACGCACTCTTCCGACCAAAATACCAGCATAGATCTTCACTACAACACTCAACAAACTAATTCCCCTATAATACCTACAGTTTCCTTGTCCCCCCTACCAATCTCCAATCCCTCGGAACTACAACCTCCATAAACGCTTTGTTACACAACTTCCAATCCAATAAATCACCATCATCGGCATATCGCAATCGGTAGAGCGGACAAGAGTCGCATGGCAAGGGCGCAGGTTTGATCCCTAGTCCCGGATGCCCTATGTAGAATTACCTATGAGAAGTTCCCGATCTCCTAGAATAGGGCTACGCCCGTGAAGTGTGGTGAAGCATTTATAATATATATATATATATATATTATATATATATATATATATATATATATATATATATATATATATATATATATATATATATATATACATATTATATATTTATAAACAAACAAAAACATATAATTGGAAGGTAAAGAAATACTGCCTTCTCTGGGATCGAACTACTGCATGTTGCGAATGAGATCGATAATACTCGTACTTTTTACCACTGAGGCCCATCCTGCCAACTCAAAAAGTTGTATTCAAGAAGAGTTTTAAGAGAACGAGTTCCCTTCAAGGCGACATACCAGGTGTCCAGCCTGTCCTTTCCCCGGTCCTTAAATCTTAGATGTTAAATATTGCATAATCGCAATTAATAAGTTTGTAAACAAACAAAGAAAGAACATATAATGGGAAGGTAAAGGAAATATGCCTTCTCTGGGATCGAACTACCGCATGTTGCGAATGAGAACGATATACTCGATGCTTTACCACTGAGCCATCCTCCAACCAAAAAGTTGGATCCAAGAAGCCACAGATTTATCGAGAACTCCCGTCAAGGCGACATCACCAGGTGTCCAGCCTGTCCTTTCCCTCGTTCCTTAATATTTTAGATGTTAAATATTGCATAATCGCAATTAATAAGTTTGTAAATTTTGCGATTATGCAATATTTAACATCTAAAATATAAGGAACGAGGGAAAGGACAGGCTGGACACCTGGTGATGTCGCCTTGACGGGAGCTCGGTTGCTTTAAAACTGTTCTTGAATCCAACTTTTTTGGGTTGGAGGATGGCTCAGTGGTAAAGCATCGAGTATATCGTTCTCATTCGCAACATGCGGGTAGTTCGATCCCAGAGAAAGCAGTTATTTTTTACCTTCCCATTATATGTTCTTTGTTTGTTTACAAACTTATTATTGCGATTATGCAATATTTAATATATATATATATATATATATATATATATATATATATATATATATATATATATATTATATATAATATATAAATATAATTATTTAATAAAAAGGGAAAAACTTTTATATGCGTAAATGGAAAGTTAAATATATTAAAAATATAAAAATAATGTCAATATGTATAAAAAAAAATAAAAAATAAAAAAAATTTACAAAATTAAAAAAGCCAAAAGTACTTGCAAGTAATTTGCAAAATTTTCAAGTACAAAAAAATGCAAGTCAAGTACACCGGGTTTTAGATACTGCAAGTAAAAGTACGTACTTGAACCCCAGCCTGATATATATATATAATATATATATATATAATATATTATATATATATATATATATATATATATTATATATATATATATATATATTTATATATATATTATTATAATATATATATATATATATAATATATATATTTGTATGTTTCCTTTTTTTTTTTTTCTATTTTTAATTTCTCTTTTTATTTTCTATTTCTATTGTAATGTATTTATAATCTAATCTTTTTTTCAGATACCTAACTTCATAATTATTCATTATTAAAAGTAACTAATTGGGTGTCTCCTTTCTGTGTGTTCCCTTCCTTCTGTCTTTTCAATCATTTCTGTCTGTTCTATCCCTTCAGTCTGTTCTATCCTTTCTATCTGTTCTATCCTTTCTGTCTGTTCTATCCTTTCCTGTCTTATCTATCCCTTCTGTCTGTTCTTATGTCGAGCGGCCTTCATCGCCAATTAAGGCTGATTTGGCGCTGCTCCCTATCCGCACATTGGTGGAGAATCTTCCCTCTGTTTTGCTTGGTCTTCGTTAAGGAAGATTTGAAAATCTTTGCAGCTGACTAGTCTATGGTTTCAACCTTGCGTCTTCCTGGTGAATTTTTTTCTTCTTGTTCTATCCTTCCTGTCTGTTTTATCCTTCCTGTCTGTTCTATCCTTTCTGTCGTTCTATCCTTTCTGTCTGTTCTATCCTTTTCCTGCTCGTTCCCAATCTACTGCTGTTTACTTACCCAAGAATTTAGATTCTGCTACTCATATATTTCTTCGTCATGACTCTCATCGTTTTCCTTTACACCTTCTTATACACTAGGTCCTTATCTTGTTCTCGTCGCCGACCTCAATTTTTTTTCACAATTCATAAAAATGGAAACTCGTGTTGAAATGTTTCTGTTGAAACGTATTAAACCTGCTTTCGCTTGACTCTTCTGATTCTGATCTTTTCTGTAATCGGTTGCTAGATAATTCTTTTGTCCTTGATTCTTCTTATGGTTTGGATGATGATTCTGATATTGGCTCTTCTCCCTTGTTTCTATCTTTCTGTCATGTTCTATCATTTCTGTCTTCCTCTCCCTTACACGAAGGCTTGTTGTGGTCCCTACTACAGTTCCCCTTTCTGTTGCTTCTACTAGTCCTTCTATTACCGCCACTACTTCTTCTGTTTCCCGTCACATGCCTTCCTTGTCTTTTCCTCCTCCGATTTTACCTCCTGTCCTTGATTTTGATTTACCTCCTGATATTTTACCTTTTCCTCCTGACGTTCCCTCTTGTGAAGTTTCCTCTTCTGTATCTGTTTCTTCTCCTTCTCCTTCTCTTATATCTCCTGCTTCGCCTACTATAGTTCCTTCTACCTCACGATTTGGGCGTCCGCTATTAAAACCAGTGCGTTTCCAGTCTTCTTGAGAGGGAAGGTATCTGTAGTAACCCTATATTTTTATTTATTCTATTTTTAATTTCTCTTTTTAATTTCTATTTCTATTGTAATGTATTTATAATCTAATCTTTTTTCAGATACCTAACTTCATAATTATTCATTATTAAAAGTAACTATTTTAATAAAAAAAAATTTATTTGTTAGAAATAAAATTTCTTGTACTTTTTTGTCAAAGAGGCCAATGGGTAATTATTATTCTTATTATTATTATCATTTTTTATGTTTATTATTTTTATTATTATTATTCTTATTATTATTATTATTATCATTTTTTATTATTATTTTTATTCTACAAAAAATTAAATTATTATCTGTATTATTATTACTAATTTTTTATTATTATTTTTATTATTATGATATTGTTTTTATGAATATTACGTAGTAACAATGGTAATTTCCTTAGGTTCCAGCTTTGTTTCCTTACTAGATACCATTAAACCTGAATTGTCAACTGTGATGTAATTCTCCTTAATGTCATGAAGTCAAGAAGTCAAGCTCTATCAATCCTCAAATCAAATGCAGAAATTATAATTATATAATTATCTATTGTATTTTCAATAGAGATATTAATATATAGTTATTGTCTTAATACAAAAATTTCAAACTTAATACCATTTATTGTTTAGTTGATTGTAATAATACTAATTAACAAACTTATATAGTTATTGTGAAAGCGACAAATAAGGTTGCTTTAATTGGTAACTCCTGGAGTGACCCATTCACTTTTAACAAAATTTTTGTTCGTCATACATTCTTTGTATTATTTTATATTTTTTTTTAATACATATATATATATATATATATATATATATATATATATATATATATATGGGGTACAAAGCCCAACTCCACGTCCTCGTCGTGTACCCTGGATTCGACTAACGGAGCTCTGGCTAGGATAGGACAGGCCTAGCAAGCCGCTATCTGAAATTTACCTGCTCAAGAACCTAATATTGCGCCTCGGAACAGGACTGAACAAAGAATGACGACTCGGCATACTCCTGGACTACGATATAAGGACCTACACTATAGAATCGCGACTATAAATGTGAGTACGCTTAGAGGTAAGGAGGATGAGGCTGTGGATTTGATGAAGGAGAGAAGACTGGATATATTGGGAGTGTGCGAGACGATATGGGATGGAGAAGGAATTAAAAGACTGCACGAAGATTATGTGATAATATACAAGGGAATGTTGGAAGAGAGAAGACACGGAGTGGCCATAATGGTTAAACCTAGCATAAATAAGAACGTGTTAAAGACAATAATAACGAATGAGAGGATGATGGGAATAACAGTAAAAACAAAGGGAGAAACGATCTGCATAATACAAACATATGCCACTCACAGTGGAAGATCTACAGTGGAGAAGGAGATGTACAGAGAAGAGCTACAGAGATTATATGATAGTGTGAGAGGAGAGATAAAGATGATGATGGGAGACCTGAACGCGCATGTGGGAACGAGAAGAACTGGAGAAGAGCGAGTGATGGATGCATTTGGAGTGGGATAAAGAAATGAAGAAGGAGAAAGATTGACAGATCTCGTAATGAAAAATGGATTGGCTATTATGAACACCTGCTATAAGCATGGAAAGATTAAAAAGTGGACTTGGTATAGGTGGAGCTCTGAAGAAGGAAGATATTCCAAAAAAATCGGTGACAGAGTTGATACTTACCAACAACAAAAAGGTGTTCACAAATGTCAAGAGCCTACCGAGTGTATCAATTGATTTTGACCATAGAATGGTGGTAGGTATATTGAGATGGAAAGAAAGAGATAAGATAAGAAAGATCATTAGAGATAGATACCAAATAGAAAAGTTGAAGGATGGGGAAGTAAAACCGAGATTTGATGAAACCTTGAAGGAGGGGAGGAGACCAGTGGAAGACACTGGAGAGACGATAAATGAAAAGTGGAAAATTTTTAAAGAGAACATGGGAGTAGCGGTACAGGATGTGTTGGGTGTAAAGAAGGTTGGTAGAGGAAAAAGAAAAGAACGGCATGGTGGAATGAAGAGGCAAAAACTGCCATTTCCAATAAAAACAAGAAATATAGATTATGGATGAAGAGAAGAAATGAAGAAGGTAGACTAATATACGTAGAGGCAAGGAAAAATACTGAAAATATGCAGAAACGCTCTATGAAACAATCCTGGGAAAGAATTGGGACAGAGCTGGAGGAGGACAAGAAAGGTACAAGAAATTAATATACGGATTGGCGAAAGGCATGCGAAAAAGACAGATCCGGAAACGTTCGTAATAATGAATAAGGAGGGAGATATACTGACAGAAGAGGGGGAGGTGATGGAGAGAGTATTTTGAGTTGCTGAGCTGTGGGGATATGGGAGAGGAGGTCGAGAGAGGTGGGATGGAGGAGGAGGCAAAGAGAGGGCAAGAGGAAATAACAATGGAAGAGGTGAGCGAGGCAGTAAAGATACTAAAGAACGGGAAAAGCACGGGCACAGACGAATTAAGTGCCGAACTCTATAAGACAGAAGTGATAAAATGGTTGTAAGATATAATGAAAAAGATATAGAAAAGAAAGCGTTCCGGAGTGGGCAGAAGCAACAACATGCACAATATACAAGAAAGGTGATAGAGGAGTATGTGGTAACTATAGAGGGATAGAACTTTTAAACGTTGCTAGCAAAATATATGAAAGAAAATTGGAGAAGACTGTGAAGTCGAGTAGAGGGAGTCTTGGGAGAATGGCAATACGGATTCAGAGCGGCAGAAGCACAAAATAGCCAATATTCTACATGAAAATGTTGGTAGAAAAGACGAGAGTGGAACAAGGAAGCTGATGTGGCCTTTTGGACTTGGAAAAAGCATTTGATAGGATAAATAGAAAAAAGTTATGGAAAGTGCTGGGAGAACCGGAGTATAGGATCACTCAAAATTTGATAAGAACAATAAAAAGCACATACCAGGTTTCCAGAAAGAAGATAATGGGGGATATGGGGGATGAGAGATGGTTCAGGGTAGATACGGGAGTGAGACAAGGAAGCTTTCTCTCGCCGATACTGTTCATACTATATATGGGCTATGGTATGAAGAGAATTTATAGACGGGAAAATGCGGAGCACACCCTGGACTATGCTGACCACGCAGCCTTAATAGCAGAGGAGGGAGCTGATCTACAGGAGATGATGGACAGATGGAATGACCAAATGAGATTAGATAGGAAAATAAGCACCGAAAAGACAGAAATTATGAAAGTAGCTAGGGTGAAGAAGGATTTAAATATGAGAATAGAAGGAGCTGCATTGAGATAGCTTGAAGAATTCAAATATTTGGGGGTGATGGTAGAAGGGGTGGGAGGAAATGAAGGCGAGTTGAGGGAAAGAATGAAAAAATTTGCAAAAAATGTTGGTGCCCTGTACCCAATACTAAAGAAAAGCGAAATACCTAAAGGAGTGAAAATGATAATATATAAAACGGTATTGAGACCGCTACTAATATATGGGGCTGAATGTTGGGCCCTTAATACAGTACAGAAGCGAAGGATACATGAAGCAGAGATGAGGAGACTGAGGTAGATAAAGGGGGTTACCCTGAGAGATAGAAAAAGTGAGGATATAAGGAGAGAATTGGGAATCGACTCGGTGAATGAAGAAATACTTAAACGAAGACACTCAAAATGATTCAAGCAAAGAAAGTTAAAAAACATGAAAGCTTATTGGAAAATAAAAACAAACAAACCGTGAATTAGAAGTACAAAGAGACAAACAGAAACTGAGGAAAGAAATGAAGTTTTATACAATTTAAGATTTAACAATTAATATATGAAAATGAGTCAGGCAAATATAAATAAAATGAACAATTTAGTTAAAATTGGTCAACATTTTTAATAAATAATTTAGTACGCACAAATGAGAGCCAATTATAACAATGTTGTGATTTGGTTTTCCATATATTTTCTATCCGTCTATCTAATCCCAGACTTAAGTCTAGTATAGTATATGTAATGGCGCATGAGGCTTCTGTAGCGAAGATACCGAGTATGCCTCTCAGAGAGAGAATCCTCCTCTAGAAGTTTGCCATCTAGATAAAAGGAATACTCACCGTTTGTGAACTCTTATTAAAAATAATTAAATAAATAAATAAAAACCGCTAAATTTGCAATCCTTCACGTACTCAACCAGTATTTTCTTTGACACATTTCTTTTGACTTACAATTTTAAACATTGTATTTAGGAACTACTTTATAAAAGGGTTGATGGCGTTCATTTTTCCATCAGATGTCAAAAAAAAAATAAACAGTAGAGGGCATAAGCTGCTTGAAGTTGAAGTTGAAAAAAAAGTGGTATAAGTATATAGCGGTATGACAGTTTTCAATTTAGAAACTCAATAACTCACCTTTAGAATCTGATGCAGAGAGGAATTTTATAAGCTACTGCTTGTTAGAATCGAGGTAAAGCAAAATTAAACCAAATGAAATCTGATAGGAAGCACAGCTGATAACCAAAATTTATTCAAACACACACAAACCCATTAGTGCACTTTACTCAAAGGTACAAACACATTGGAACACTTGTAAGCACAATAATAACATGGAGAAAGAAAAGAACTACAGAAAAATACTGAAAATAAAAACTGCAGACAAGGCTGCCTGCACCTCCTCAACACATCAAGGATGCTTCCTTCAATAAGGATATGGCAACGTATGTGTAATTTCACGTGCAAACATATGAACATGTACACAAAGCAGTAAACATATTGTCTTAAATAAATGGAGTATTTATTTTTGCTCATTAATTGCTTAACGTGGGAACTGATTAACTAGCTCGTAACAAGATAAGCATATGATTTTTTTTTTTTTTTTTGAGTTCCTATACAGGTGCAGGCACTGCTCACTGTGAATAATAATAATAATAATAATAATAATAATAATAATAATAATAATAATAATAATAATAATAATAATAATAATAATAGGCAGTGAGATACATTCATATAAAAATTACAAATATTTTTATAGACTGAAGAAGGGAATAACTTCCCAAATAATAATAATAATAATAAAAAACATCGTAACAATGCTTCTATTTGTGAACATAAAATCTAATACTGACCCATGCGAAAGAGAAGAACTAATAGGCTAACTATTTCTCTTATCTCTGAGAATAACAATTCTTCTTTATCTCCCTCCTTTCTCCAGATTGGGGGGTGAAGTTCGCAACACACACCGGAAACAGAAGAGTTAGTAGAAGAACATAACGTAAGTCAAAATAAAGGCCCCCACCCTCTCATACCCTACTTCTTACTTCATAACCTCATTCATCTACTTATATTCTGAAGTATAATAATAATAATAATAATAATAATAATAATAATAATAATAATAATAATAATAATAATAATAATAATAAAACTAGTTCTATAGTCAATAATATGAAAATGACAAGTTCTTAACATATAAAGAAAATGCTAATTAATATAGTCTACCCTTTAGATTAAGAGAAAATCCTTGACTCGATCATTGAAAATGTTTTAATAAAAAAAATAAAAATAATCATAACATAATGTATTCTGAAAGTTTAAAACATTTTATACTACTATTCGTCTGCAAATAAAATAAGGCAATGTAGGATACACAGAGTAGGGTCATCAAACGTGAACTGGTTCAGGATTTTTGTTGTGAAAGAGTTTGGACATAACTGGTCGGGTATTCTCCATCTTCCTAAGGGGTAGCGGTATCGTCTGAAAAAAATATTAAAGTCGTTCAATAAACATACTTTAAGCTAAAAACAAATCTTGGATTTTTTTTTTTAATTTTTATTCAATTTTAAATAGAAATAAGATGCGATAGAACAGGATCTGTCACCATGTAACCCACTTTATGAAGCTTTGCAAATTTCATATATGACACATTAATCAACAGGCATTGTAAACCGTCTGACATTCCCTGACTTTCCAGAAAGTGTGAACCCTGTTCATTTAATATTTATTTTATCAAACTGAATAAAGAATAAGTAAAACGAACAGCAAAAGTGATTCCATTTTGATCATTCAATTCTCGTCACGGCAGTGATTTTATTATTGACTGAATGGTCCCAGCTAAATCAGTGGTCTAACAATCAAAATCACCACAAAATAACAGGTATTTGGGCTTTCATAAGTATTGCAACAGGAATACAAATAAGATGCTTACTACAAAGTGAAAGTTTTCAGCTCCTCTCTGGAGAAGATCTTATCTACATTGACGCAAAGAAAATGTAATAAAATCTGCTTTAAACAGCCTATCATTTCAGCTAGGTGATAGGTTCGAAATGTTAAAATATACTTTTACTCTAATGTATTTTTATATTATTATAATTATTAGCATTATATTATTACGTTGTATCAATATATGATAAATTATAGAACATAAAGTATTTACGATATTTTTGTTTATATATATATATATATATAATAATATAAATATTTAACCTATATATATATAATGTAATTATTTTAATTTACATGTGTGCTATAATATTTTTTTTAAGCATAGATATAGTGTTCTTTGTGAGATGTCGCTCAGATCAGGTAGTTAGAGTTTAACCATGTTTTGGTTTGTACTTACAATTATGTTTGGTGCGCTCTCATACTTTAGCTCTATTGTATAAAGTTGCGAGTTCAAATAATATGATATTAATTTTTATTTATTTAATTAATTAAAAGGTTGTTTAAAAGCTGTGTGTAGTTATGAAGAGATAGTTTAGGATATGGCCTATGATGCTATAATTTTTATAATATTTTCTTATAGGACCTGAGTAAATACACTATTTATATATGTGTGTATTTATGATATATATATATTGTGAAAAATAATTGTTAGCAGTATAACCCATCTAAAATACGTATATCGATTATGGATACAGTGTAAAATAAAGCAACAGTTTACGAGATACATTTGTTTTTAATTTATAGTTTCTATATCCTCATTTCACTGATACAGTCAGTGAAAATGTATGTATATGTACATAGTTACATAGATCAAAATAGTACTATATGATATGTGTTGGAAGTTTGAGTTATATAGGGATGAGATAGTTATTAAGTGCAAATGGGAACAATATTTCTACCTAATTGTATAATTATATTATGATTTTCCGCCATCAATTTAAATCTAATTAACAAATGAATCAATAGAAGTCAGAATCTTAATGCTTTGAACTTATTGATTTATAATTATGATAGAATGTGACACTGGTTGTTGGTTAGGATGGTAGGATAAGTAATGGATGGTTGACGTATTTAAGTGTTTCGTAAAATAGATATTTTTATTTGTTGTGCTCGCTAAAATACATGACATTTTTATTATAATATAATTAATATTGTATTTTAATTCTATAAATTCTAAATAGATTACATATAAAATAAATCACGAAATGGGTGGGGAGGGCAGTTTTGTTTACTGGTTCTTCTGATTTTACTTAGATTTATAGAGTAATATTCTTAAGGCAATGACAATTTATTTGTAAATATTTAAATAATATGTACGAATCTAAATATAGTTCAAATAATATCAATAAAGAATCAATATGAAGGATATGCATTTAACTTGAACGTTTGATATATTTAACTGGTGATGTTAGCAAAAATATATAGTATGGTATATAATAATAATAGAAAATATTTATTCTAGTAAATAAAAGATAATATATATATTTATATTTAAATACTAATTAATATTATATATTATATATAAATTAGATCAATATGAATCTTACTATGATCAATATAGTACATCACGGAAGCTAGGTGAGATGAAGGTAGCTGTTATTGATTTACATAGATTTACTAATTTACTTCTATATTTAAGTAACTAACCATGATATGAATAAAAACTAGTAAATGTGTAAAGGAGAAGAATAACTAAATCAAATAAGAATAAGAAATTTTATTAAAAGTGAATTTATCGAATAATATATAGAAATAGAAATTGTAAATTCTTTTATTTTAATTCTGATGGTTCTGAAAACCATTATTTACGAAATCTACAGACTCGATATGTAATCAAATTAATATAAGAATTCAACTAATTATGTTTGTTATATCGAATGTTTATTAGTGACCTAGCACCGATACCTGATCATCCATAAGTAACTGGTGCCTAGGTACTCGACTCTGACTCCTTACTTATAACTTAGACTCTAATTTACGCCGATTATTATTCCTTCGCTGACTTCACCAAATACTGACTCCTTTCTCTACACCTCTCTTTAATGTACATTTTAATCATTTCTAATATTCTATTATAAAGGGAGGATCCCCTCTGAGGATGGTTGACACCTTCCATTATCAATCGATCTGAAACCATCATATTTCTAGAGTTATTCTACAGTGTACTCATAATATTATAAATATATAAATAGATATAATGTCATATTATTCATTATTTAATTAAATATTAATTTTAAATTATTAATATTTAATCCTAAATAAAATATTTTTTTAATATATATAAATATATATTATTTTAATTATATATATATTTAATTTTATATATTAAATAAATATATATATATATATTATTATATATTAATATATTAAATTATATATTATATTATATATTTATATTATATTTATTATATATATATTAATATTATAATATATATATATTAATTATGATAATATATATTATATAATATTTAATATATATTATAATATATATATATATTAATTATATATTAAATATATATATATGTATGTATATTATTATATATAATATATATTATATATATAGTATAAAGACATAATACTTATTTTATATTAGTATTAATTATTAATACAAATATATTTACTATCCAGCACCGCAAATAACCTGGAGCTACTGCTACCGTGCGATGCAAACTCCTCTGGTTCGATACTATAGTCTTTATTTCTAGAAATCCGATACTGAATACCATATATCACACCTCAATATTTTCCACCTTCTACAACATTTTCAGTGAACTTTTTAAGGGTGATTGTTGCTGTTCCCTACTGGGTGGCGGCATACGGTGGGAATATATAATATTCTCGCCTTACGAAATCAGAGATTACATCATCATCTAGAGCACACAAATTTTTAGCTTGATACGATAAACCTAACCATGATATATATATATATATTAATATAATTATATTATAATATAATATATATTATATATTGATTAATTAATATATATATATATATATATATATATATATATTAATATATTATATATTATATTAATATAATATATATATATAATATATATAATTAATATATATATATATTATTATATATTATATTTATATAATATATTATATTAATATATATACTAATAAATATATATATATATATTATATATATATATATATATTATATTGAATAATAATAATTAATATAATTATAATATAATTAAATTAATAAATTTAATATATTAAATAAATAATAATATAATTATATATAAATATTATATATTAATTAATATAAAATAATTATAATAATATATATAATATATATATATATAATAAATAATAATAATTAATATAATTAATATAATAATAATATATATAATATATAATTAATTAATAATTATAATAATAATTAATAATGTAAATAATATATATAAATTATATTAATAATTAAATATATAATATATAATAATCTTAAAATATTGAGAATAGCTTATAATGAATCTCGACATTAATTATAAAAATAATCAATAAATTCAACATAATATTTATTAAAAATATTTATATTAGTACACAATATAAATTACAATAGACAGACGATCGGTTTGTATGCCAGGTGTTCGGGGTTGGGTCCGAACTCGCATTAGACCAAAATTTAAGACTCCCGTTGATACGTGGCCTGATTTGGAAGCGTAAGACGAGAGCGTGACTAGCTCACCTATATAGCCAAGTTATAATTCGCATAACTATAGAAAATAATATAACTACGGGGTAGGTGTTCGCTTCTAGCAGCCTTTCTATTATAAATGGCGGACTGTTAAATATACTCGCACGACTGTGAGAGATTAATGGAGTTAAGTCTCGGTGTTTTCAGAAATAAAGCGGAATCAGAGCGTGGAAGAAGAGGATGAGACTATCATGAAAATAATTGTCGCATTACGAATTACGCTACGAAAGCGCCGTGTCTTTTCAGGAACGAAGAGCGTAAACATTCAGAGCACGTGAAAATTCAGAAAAGGCATAAAAAATTCGTGATCGTGTTACACATCATAATAACTAATATCGTTGTTTCCAAAATGATAGAGACTCGATATATGCGCCTATCAATGTTCACCCGAGCAGCCGAGTCAGATACGCGCAGTCTGCCTTATGATAGTAGTATAATATGTGAGATAAAAAAAATTAGTATAGAAAAGAATTCTGAGGAACGTCGACGAGCACTAGAATACACTTTTTCAAGGAGACTACATTTTATCAAGGAGAGCTACATACATTTGTCAGAGAGTATGACTAACACTTTACAAGGAAGACTAACACTTTGTCAAGGTAAGATGACTACCTTTAATTACAAGGATAGACTTAATATACTTTTATTAAAGGGTAGACAAACACTTATAATATATATATTGTGGTCAAAGGAGAGACTACTAACTTTATCAAGGATGAGAACTAATTAACTTTATAATTACAATGGAGTAAAGACTACATATTATATTGTCAAGGAGAGACTACACTTTATCAAGGAGTATATACTTATATACTTATAATATATAATCAGGGGAGACCTAACACTTTGTACAAGGAGAGATATCACTACTATACTCATTATCATAGGAGAGGACTAATACTTTTTTATCATATAGAGACTAATCATATATATATATTAAAGGAGTAAGACTACATCTTTATCAAGGAGATAGACTACACTTTGTCAGGAGTGTACTATCTATATATTCACAGGAGAGTAACTTTACTTTTTTATTCAATGTAGAAAAGACTACACTTTATCATAGGTGAGACTACATCTATTTGTAAGGCAGAGTACTATAAACTATTAATTCATAAGGTATAGAAACTTAATATCACTTAATTCAAGAGTGAGACTCACTTGTCAGGAGAGACTACACTTTATCAAGGAGAGACTATATTATCAAGGAGAGACTTAACACTATTATTATAAAGGAGTAGACTAACTAATTTATCATGGATAGATAGACTCTATCAATCACTTTGTTAAGAATGAAGTAACTACTCACTTTATCAAGAGTAGACTTACACTATTGTCCAAGTAGGAGATAACGTAACTTTTTCTAACGAGAGACTTAAATCTTGTCTAGGTGATGAAGACTATCAACTTTATCATAAGGTGAGAGACTACACTTTATCATTATAGGAGAACTATAACTTATTATCTAATGGATATATAGTTTATACAACTTTTATACAGAGAGAATGCATTCATCATCTACAATACACAGGCGAGCGTGCTCTTAATCATTAGATGAGACTATAGGAGTAGGCCTTGTCCGTGGGCAGCTACGATCTTACACTTAATAATTAAGCGTCACGGAGTAAGCTGACGAAGTCAAATGTATATCGCGGGAGTAAGACTTCACATACATACTTTTACTACGGTAGACTCACGACCAGCTTTCGAAGCGGTGAGGGAGCACTATACTCCTGCTATCTTATAGATGATTGCGAGCGCATTTGACTTCTAAGTCAGATGATCGTGAGCTTACTAGGACGCATTATATAGAGACTATAGTAACATCATACATTATATATCAAAGGAGTAAGACTTATCACTTATATTAGATGAGATAGACCTCTTACACTTATTGTCACGTAGAGAGTACTTATATCACTATTATTCACACGGAGTAACTGCACATTATTTCATAGGAGTATTGACTACTATACTTATCAAGGAGAGACTACACTTTATCAAAGGAGTAAGACTTAGCACTTTATATCATAAAGTGAGTAGATACTATATACTTTTATCATAGAGGGAGACTACACTTATTATTATCATAAGGTAGAGACTACACTTTATCATAAGGTAGAACTATATAATTTTGCGCATAGAAGAGACTTAAAAACGTTATCATAAAGTGAGAGAACTAATCATTATTTAATAATGAGTGTAATGACTCTATCATACTTTAATCATAGTGAGAGAGTGAACTATACTTATAATTACAAGGATAGAGACTACACTCTATTATCAATGGATGAAGTATAACTAATCTTTATAATAGAGAGATGAATAAGTGACACTTATTATCAGGTGAGAGACTCATTTACTTTTTAATTACAAGGAGATAGACTAATTAACTACTCTATCAATAGGTAAGATAACTACATATACTTAATCAGTAGTGATGAGACTTAACTTTTATATCTAAGGAGAAGACTAACATTTAATCATAGGAAGGACTTACCATTTATCACCAACATAGAGATATGCATACTTATATATCAAGGAAATGAACATTTTTAACTTTATCGAGGGAATAAACTTTAAAGGAACCTAATATAGGAGAAAACTTAGCAACCTTTTTCAAGGTAGAGACTCAATTACTTATCAAGGAGTAGTAACTACATACTTTTATCATAAGGAGAGGACTGTGCCACTTTAATCAAGGAGAGGACCATATCTTTCATCTAAAGGGATAGACTCATTAATCATTTTAATATTCAATGGAGATAGACTTAACACTTTTTCATGAGAGATAAGACTAATCACTTATGCAAAGGAGACTACACGTTTATCATAAGTAGATGACTTACACTTAATCACCGATAGATCTACTATACTTTAATTATGGCGCAGAAGTACATATAACTGTTTATATATATATCATAAGAGTAGAGCACAAAACATATGAACAGTCTACATTATTTGATACGATAGCGAGAATAGTGACTTTTATTGAAAGGAGAATTGATTCACTTTTAATTTTATATGCAAACATTCATATATTTTAATTTATATATATAGCGAGAGCTTAATCACATCTTATTTTATAATAGTTGAAGAGTAGTATACTATATTAATATAGTGTGTCTCATAATGTAGAGTATGATCTCTTCTTTTTATCTTCTTTTTTTTTAATTTTGAGTGATATCTTCTCTTTAATTTTTCATAGTAGGTATTAGTGCAATGACCTCTATTGCATGTACAGGGAGATCATTTTTATTCTATTGAAGCTATCTTTTTCTTTATTTTATACCTTATTATTTTTTACTATTATTATACTCTCTATTATTATTATTATTTATTAATATGATTAGATATATGTATATATCACTCTTATATATCATAATTATGTAGTATATTACTTATATACATTCATTTATATTATTAGGAATTAGTTAATATAGCATACTTATTTATTATTTCATAAGTGTGTAAGAGTGATTATTATATCTTATTAATTTACTCAATGGATGTTGACTAATTTAATTATCCTCATTATATAAATTAGTAGTAGAACTTTATTATTATTATTATTATTATTATTATTATTATTTATCTCATTAATTCAATTGATTGAATCTTTATTTTATCTATCTTTATTATTATTCAATTGGAGATCTAATTATTATTAAATCTATTTTATTATTTCAAGGAGATAGATTTAATACATTCATCTATTTTTCTATTATTTAGCATTGATCATATGATGTGTCCATACATACAATATATTATTCTCATGTAGTGATAGTAGATCTATTACATCTTCCTCAAATTGAGGTAATGTACATTTACATATCTTTATCAAGGTGAAGACTTATATTCATTATTATTTTTTTATCATATAAGTGATAGATGAATTATTATATACTCTTATTGCTAAATTTAGGTAGATGACTCTTACATCTGTTTTATTACTATAATATATAATATGGTATGATGTGACACTCTTAATCTACTATATTAATTATCATAGGATTTATGTCATAATAGTAACATATTTTTCATACCAAAATTCAGATGTGTTATGTACTATATAATTTATTTATTATAGTATGTAATTATGTACATTTATCTCAACATATATTAGATAGTAACTCATGACTCTATACAATACTTTATATATTCTCTATATAAGGATATAGATGTAATAACTATCGTGTGTATCTATATAGTAGATTGCGTATTACTTTGTCCAGTTGAGTAGATCTCACTCTATATTCAATCATATATTATTCATAAAGTTGAGTAGTACTAATACTATCTTTTTTCAGGTGTGAGTGTAGATCTCATTTAATTTACTATTTTATCAAGTGTGAGTACTTTACACATTTTTTTATTAAGGAGAGCTTACTAATTAATTATTTATCATATGGTCGTAATGTAAGCTATCGTTTATCATATAGGAGAGACTATATTATTCATTATTATATTAGTGATATGATATGACATTTAATTAATCTCACTTTATACTCTAGTGATGATAGTACCTTACATATATAATTCATATGAGATGATTTCATTTATTTATCATAATATGAGATGAACTAATATACACTCGTTATTAATTTAATAAGGAGAGATAACAACTTTATTACTATGGAGAGATACTGCTCAACTCTATTAATCTATAATAAGGAGGACTCTATATTCTTTTATACTTAATAATAAGTGGTGGTAGACTATTTTATCATCTTTAATTCATAAGTATAGTATGTGATTCTAATTTTTATTCATAGGTAGTATGAATATTATTACTAACTTTGTCACTATATGTGATATATTTACATTAATGTTATTCAATGATGAGATGAACTTATAACTATACTTTTATACTAATGTGTGATAGACTAAACTTTAATCAATTATTAGGTTATGTAGACTATTACGCTTTTATCAAGGAGAGACTTACATTTTATCAAGTAGAGACTACACATTAATAACTATATTAGAGACAGATCCTACACACTCTATATCAATTTGAGACTGAAGAAGAATTTTAATTGAGGCAAGTACTATTATTCATCACCATTTATTGTCCAAGTAAGTGATCACTACAACTTTATCAAGGATATAAATATACATACTTTTTAGGTGAGAGCTCTATATACTACTTATCAGGTAGAAGGAACTACACTCTTATAATCTAGGAGGGATCACTTATATATACCTTAACCATAAAAGTAGACTACAACACTGTAAATCTAATAATGTGAGAGATCGCTACACTTTTATCAAGTAGTGATAGATAAATTAATGCTCATTTTATAAAGGAGGAGACTACGCTTTATTCATAAGGAGAGAGTACACTTATATATCAAGGAGAGACTACTACTCACTCTTTAATCAGGAGAGAATATATAACTTTTAGTGATCAAGGAGTAAGACTCTAACTACTTTATTGAAGGAGAGACTATCATATTATTTAAGGTTGCTTCACTTTATCAAGGTGAAACTATAACTTTGATTTAAGGAGAAGACGCTGGTGAACATTACTTATCTCTTATTATTAACGGATTTTACATATAGTGTATTTCTTGACCCATTATAATATATAGGGATTTATGGTGAAGTCCTATGCGTTGTAACTAGTACTTTTAGTAACAATTAATATTACATATAAGCTTTTTGTGACCGATAGTATAGAGCACGTACATCACTGCTCTCTTAATGTCTTCACTTTCCTTTTAGTGGTTTTTCCTTCTATTTGCTTATCTAAGTCAATATGATTTTCCTCTCCGATATCATATAGCTACCATTATCTAGCACCTCACACGTTTGATAAGAGCGTCATCCTCTACTCCTTTTCCTGTTAATTATTGATGGTGTTCCTCAAGGTTTAATGTTAATACACTGCCATTTATCATACTTTTTCATATTAATGAATTATCATTATCTAGCTGTATTTTATACTCTGTTATTACACTCTTTAATGACCTCACCGATTATAAACTCAATTCTCTAATTCTTATTCACTCATTTCTAAATCTCTAGCTATCCTCTTATATAGATTTAGAGCTATCCCTTCTTGATTCACCCATTGATATGCTTTACACGGTTCTCGCTATCATATTAGCCTCTAAGGAGCGCGTGGTGTGCTTTCTCAGTCAGGTGGGCCGTCTACAGACAAGCATGTTTGTTACAGAAATTTAGACCTCTTTTATGCAACGAGAAGATACTTCTTGTGTAACATCAGATGTCCGGCTCTCAGTGTCATAAACACCGTCCAATTCCTTACTATATCTCTCGGTGACACATAGCTCTATTATCGACTCTCATGCTTGGAACAATAGATATTACTGTAACTGATTATAGTTAGAATACAATAATAAATCCAATAATATATTGTCCTGTGGAATAATATTTTACATATGTGATAATGATAAGGATGAGTCTTTATATATAGAGACACGAGGAAGGAGATGACATGTATGAGGTTTGCGTGGTGGCTGTTTTATTTATCGCTCCTCACACTCCAAAATCTATATTTAAGAATGCTATATAAAAGTTGTTGTTACATATATGATTTTGGAGTGAGCACTTATTCCGGTTGAAGAGGTTCACAGTCACGTTGAATAGGTGTTAGAAATAGTAAAAACCTCAACTGAAATTTTAATGTTGCATATTTTCATATATTTGTAGCCTTAATATAGAACTCATTATTTTTATAGTCGAATCTTGTAAGATTGTGACACCTATCTCTTTTCTATAAGGTACTTGCAATTGTTGTGTCAGTAGCCATACGGATAAAGTTCTTGACAACGTACCATAATATCAATTCTTATCTCTATCATTTGTGCTGTCATATAAGACATACTCATAAAAGACGTTCTCTGTACCACACAAGGTTGAATATTACTGAGTGATATCTACTATCTGAATAGGGAATAATGGAATTATTTACTCTTCTTTATAGACCAAATTTAACAAGGAATATTCATAATACAGTAGGACCAAAGAAACCAACGTAGTATTAATATTATGATATAATATTAATATATATATATATATTTATTACTATAAATATTAATATAATTTATATATATATGATTATAATATATATATCATAAATATATACTATATATATTTATATTATATATTATTATAGTATATTATATCTAGTATTATATTATTATTACTATATATATATATTTATTAATATATTATTATATATATATATCTATATATATATATCATATTATTATTAATATCATTATATATATATATATATATATATATTATATATATTATATATTATATATATTATTATAATATATATATTATATTATATATATATATATTATATTGTGATGTGTATATGATTCGTATATGACTATAGTCGTCGTAAATAGTGGACGCAGTGTGGAATTAGATACTAATAGTGCGTGAAGAAAAACAGAAAAGTACTATATATCCAGGAGAAGGAAAGATTGGAAGAGTAGTAAAAGAAAGCTATGAAGTTTATTATATTATTTTGAAATATGAAAGGCTAGTAAGCCTTAGGTGTGATACTATATTATAGTAAGTGGTCTGTAACTATATATATATTTCAGAAGAGAGATGCTTTTGGTTAAATTTAACAATAAAATATTAATAGGAAAATATTAATATTTATTATAATTATAATTTATATATATATATAATTGATATATTAAATAATTTTAATAATTTTTATCATTTAAATTTAGTGATGGGCGAATTTAATCGTACTCATCAGATCTATCTAGGCAAATAAAAACTATATCGGTATTATTATATTTAATTTTTTATTTTATTACTCGTGTCATCGTGTCTCACATCGTACAATTATTCTCGAGCAAAATTTCTAGCTCATGATATAATTTTGCCGTGATATTAATTTATGATATACAATAATTATATTAAGAATTTATGTAAATAAATATTAATAAACGAAATAAAATTTTTAAAATAAAAAATAACATATTTTAATTATAATTAATAATAATTATATTAATATTATATAATATATAAATGTATAATTGAAGATATCAATTAAATACTTCAATTTAATTAAAAATAATAATTATAATGTTTCTTTAAAAATTAAATATCATAAATATAAAATAATAATATATTAAATAAATGAAATAATTATTAATAATATATGATTTATATATATAATATAATATTAATATATTATATATTTAATATATATAATATTATATATATATATATATTATATATATATTATATATATATAATATATATATAATTATTAATATATATAATATATATATATTAAGTTATATATATATATATATATTTTATACATTATATATAATATATTATATATTATATATATATATATATATATTAATTATATATTATATAATTATATATTATATAATATATTAATATATTATTCTTCCCCAGTAGAGCACGTTAAATATACAAAAAAGAGCTAAAGCTGTAGCTACTTTTCTGATTATGTAGTTACTCATTATATACTACACTTACATCATCTACTCAGAAATATCATATCATATAATATACATAATATATTAATAATATATTGAGATCCTACAAACTGCGACTATACTCTGCCAAACTTCTAATATATTTAGGCGGCTCAAGTATCATTTTTCTTAATAACAGCTATGCGCAAAGACACTTTACTTAGTTCTTCTCGGCATAATATAACATATAAGTTTTTGAATGTATCATATACACCTAAATATTGCATTTCTTCCGTAATTGATCCTTGACAGTGTCGTAGAAGATCTGACGACTTAACATTACGAGGATCTGATGAGTGTTTGTTAAGGGGAAACCGGTTGGCCCACGAATTCACTCGTCTACAAGCCAAATACATATAATCATTACTCATTATGAAAGAGAAAAACATAAGATATCAGATCTACAAACGACCTCGGAGAAGGTTCGTGATGTCTAAGTACTAGAGAACCACACACTATATACTAGAGATATATATAAAAGCTACTCCAGGTCGTGAAGATGTAACTGAATCTTTCGTAGTACTAATATATGATAGATGAGTATTATAGTGTATGTTGAGTTTGATGTGTAGTGATGGTTTTAGAGTGTAGAGGTTGATCTTGAATAGATGTAATATGTCCATTTTTGAAAGGCAGAAAATCGATATTATGTATGTTGCTGCGCTTTGTGACATAATGTACACGATAAAGATAGACAGGAACCCGGTGTTGAAGATATGATTGGATAAGATATGTTTAATGTAGGCCTATACTACGCATAAACTTTTACCCGCTGCGAAGAAGAAGGAGGGCGGGATAGAGATATATATATAGAATATATATATGAGTTTGATGTTTGTGGATATGTGAAGTTCATAATATAGATTATTCGCTAATTGTTATTTGTGTGTTTGTATGTGAGTTATTCTATTGGATTTATAATTAAGTTATTGTGATAACTCTCAGTCAAAATATATTGTTGTGTTTGTTCAGTGTAACTATAATATTTTGAATTATCTCATTATCTATCTTAAGATGTGATAATCGTTATTGTATTAAAGAGTTTAATGATATTTATTCTTGGGATATAATCTAATGTATATGTTTATTATGTGATTGAGTGTGAGGTATAATATGGAGATTTATCTCAAGTATTTCATTTAGCCACAATATATATATTTTGTCCACTTATTATTTAATATTGGATTTTTATTTATATTCACTCATGTATGTCACTCTATTAATTTTGTTATTATAATCTTTACTCTATATAAATGACTCATGTGGAGAGCCCTATTCATAAGGATGAGGGGTGTGATGTTAATTACTTCAAATAGTGTTCACTCCTCTATGCAGCAATATTACGCTCATATGAGTACACTCATAAATAGACGAAGGCTTTAATAGTGAGGGGATTAATTTCAGTAAGGATACGATAAGATGAGAAGAGATAAATTCCACAATACTCAGTGGTAGGTTGGGAAAGAGGAAGCACACAGCTATAAAACTAAGACTGGAGTTATACATAAGTTAAACCTCAATACTTAGTTATAATATAGTGCGCAGTAATACTAGTATCTTATTGTGCTAATCGAATAGCGTATCCGTAATGGTGAGTTATGAGTATTTACGGAGTTGATAAGCTCTTTGAGTACAACTTGACGTACTCTAGCTAGATTATACTATTAGAAAGAGATAATGCACCATACTATTAGCCTATATAGTACAAAGATCTGATGGGTCAAGTAACTGGTGATAAGTACATAGAACTAGTTATATAAGTACCTTTTGTGCCGTGTGTTGACTCGACCTATACTGTCAAAAGCGGTAGTGAACTATAGAAGCCCCCCTCACAAGATATGAGGCGTACTTATAATCTGTGGCGGATGAGACCTTTGTTTATAGTGAGAGCAACTGTGCAAATTATGCAATGTAAAACTATTTGCTGCCTCGGGTTGTGGCGAGTGAATAATAATTGCATCATTGTTCGAATTAGTACTAAATGGGTCTATTTGACTTATCTGGTAAGGAGAAGCAATAGAGAGCGTATGCAAATCACCGTTAACAAAAGACACTGAATGAAAACCTTCCTGATGAAATTGTACAGTAGAAGGAATCAAATGAATCAGCTGAGAATCCAAAACAGTAAATAGTGGTGCAGACTCTTGAGGTAATGACCCTTCGGGAATTATCACAGAATTACCAGAAGTTAATAAAATATCGTTTGTTTTTCCAACCTCGGACACTGCTGATGAGATAGTGGTAGTAACATTATTTTCACCAGAGTTGGTAGATCATACATGATTATCAATTTCCTCATGAGTTTCCAACTTGACCAGATGCATTAACTTCTCCAAATTTAAAAAATCCTTAAAATAGTCAAATTTAAATACAGGTAATCGGAAATTGAGACCGAATGATAGCAACTGCTGTTCTCTAAGTGATAACTTATGCGATGAAAAATTAAAAATTACTTTTTTGATTTTAGTGAAAAGTAGGGAACTTAATACTCAAATTGCTGAGCTTACTTTCATGTTTGCTCCTCACTTTGGAGGAGTATTTCTTAATTACACCATCTATGACCCGAAGCCCATGATGAAAATACAGAGTGAGAGAGATTGACGAAATTCCGTTGATTGAATGTTGCGAAGACTCATCAAGGAGCAACGCAGTCTATCCCTATATTTAATTTCAATTTGTAAGAGGTTAGTCAGAATATCCCATACAGCTGAGTGGAGTAAAGGGTTTTCCTGAACAATCTGACCCTCAAAAATTTAGGAGGCATATTGTGGAACTTACATAACTGCAAAATGGACAGGTCCAGATCCGCCTTGGTCAGCTTCCTCTCCAAAGATTCTTTCAAATATTTTATATTTTTATTATTATTTTTCTGTTCTTGGTTTATAATTTATTAGCAATTTATTCTATGCTTTTATTTATTCTTAATTTTATTTTTATTTTGTTTGTTTATTTATTTTATTTATTTATTTATTTATTTATTTATTTATTTATTTATTTATTTATTTAAAGAGAGAGAGAGAGAGAGAGAGAGAGAGAGAGAGAGAGAGAGAGAGAGAGATCCAAAAGTATTTCATAGAATTATGTGAATAATGATGAAAATTATAACAGACATTACGTAAAGGTCAGATAATTAAAAATAATTAGATAATTGTTATAGAAGCATAGTATTTACTATTTAGTATTACTTGATTCCTTACCCAAAACTTTGTATTTTAAATCTGGCACTGTGCCAGCCAAGAAGGTATTCAACGTTATCTTTATGTTCTTAGGATTAGTAAATGAAAACGGATAGTTTACTTTTTTAAGAAATTAAACAATGATAATAATTATTTCACAAAGTGCTGTAGTTTCTAACAGTATACCAGTGGCGTTCGAAGGGGTGATGGTGGCTGAGGGGCTACAGCCCCCTCTAAATTTGGATGAAATCAAAATTTTATCAAAATTTTCAAATAAAAGCAACGGAAAATGAATAATACAGGGAAAAAATCTGGAAGAAAAGTTTCATTCCCAAAAAAAAAAAAAAAATCTGAGTACGCCAGTTCAATATACAGATTAGAAAATGTACACAAATAAGAGAACATCATGATATCACAATTTTCGTACAGAGTCTAAAACGGTTCAGCGTTCCTGTTTAATAAATAGGTTGAATTAAATACACCTTCATGATGTTTACATAGGTTTGTCATACTAGCAATGAAATAGCAAATTGACATTTGCGACCATTTCCAATAAAACGCAGACATACTTTAAAAGAAAGGTTTTTTGTAATCACCACATTTTTGTTTTGTTTTTAGACATCATATAGCGACTTGATACTAGTAATTCCAGGGTAGTTTTGTATCATTACAGTCCTTGTTATGAATTTTGAAGGGAACACACTACTAGGTAAATAATTAAAGAAACAGCTTTAGCTTTTGCACTCGTAGCTGTAAATTAAAACATTTTTTTTCTAAAGTTCACGCTTCACGGGCACAGCCCTATTCTAGGAGGGGAGCTTCTCTAGGTAATTTCTACCTATAGGATCCGGACTAGGATCGAACCCGCGCCCTTGCCGATTGGCCCACAGTAGAGGCATATGATTAAAAATCTATCAGTTTCCATCAGGTATTTGAAAATTTCGATCACTAGCATTTTTGTATTTCATAATATGTTAATGTTTTATTACTAATAATATTAATACTTGCTAATATAGCAGACAAAGCTATGATACCTTCATGATTCGTGAAGAATTTGTTCTCTTTTCGCTGTTCAAAGATAAACTCATGATAAAAAAAAATAAAAATAAAAAATAAATAAATAAATAAAAATAAAAATAAAACTCGCCCAAAATGAAAAAAATTCTTAACGTCATTAGATTATTTAAAACTTTAAAAAAAACATTCTAAGCAGCAAAAGAGAAGAGTAGAATAGAATATTCCTTGCTCTAGAAATAGAAATGTTAAATTTAGAATCAAAATTACTTGTCCAACTCTCTCTCTCTCTCTCTCTCTCTCTCTCTCTCTCTCTCTCTATATATATATATATATATATATACTATATATATATATATATATATATATATATATATATATATATATATATATATATATATATATATATATATATATATATATATATATATATATATATATACATTAAAGAAAATATATTAAGAAAAAATATAGTTTTCGATTAAGAATACAATGTGGGGTTATATTAAGAAAAGTTATAAGATAAGGAAATCAATATTTTGAGGTAATATTTCCATGTTTTAATTTGAAATAGGGTACTTAATAAATTAGTTACCTTTATCGTATTACCGTATTATCGTTTCTTTTGCGATCGTTAAATCTAATTTATTGACCAAAAATGACTAACTATTTCCTCTTTCTGAATCTAGGGTGTTGTTATTGAATCTGGAAAAGAAGCTTGGAGCTTTCTTCTGGAGTCTGTAACTAAAGACAATTCTGGTGTATACACTTGCGCTGCAACAAATTCCGTTGGGAGAGGGATCAGTTTAGCTTACAGTATTGTTGTTGAGCGTAAGTTTGTTTCTTATTATTGTTGTAAATTAACAGTCTTTAATACTTCAAATTATTAACAGTAAAAAATATGTAAGTAAATGAGAATTATCACATATTTTTACCGTTCAGTTACTATCTCTATTATATACGGTAAAAATGATTTCATTCTTATAGACCCTCCAGAATGCTCGTCGGGATGGCAGAAAAGGACGCAAGGTACAGAAATTGGCAGAGCTTCTACCATTCTTTGTAGGGTTGAATCTTTACCGTCTATTGACCTTTCATTTTCATGGGCAAAGCTAAACATATACAACAACATGGAGGAGAGAATAATCGACAAGCAGATTCAGACAGATGGAACCACATCAAGGTTGACAATTACACCAAAAGATTCTAAGGACTTTGGGACTTTCCTTTGCAGAGCCAGAAATAGCGTTGGGATTCAGATCACACCTTGTGAAATAACTCTTGTTTCAGCAAGTCTTCCTGATCCCCCTCTTAATTGTTCAGTGGATACTGAAAACTCTGCGGGAGGGCTTTCGGTGTCATGTGTGGAGGGTTTCGACGGAGGCTTTCCCCAAAAATTTTTCCTTGTGGCCATTCAGAAAGGAAAAACAGAAGCTAATATCACAAGGTCTTTAATTTATCTAAGATTTTAATTTATACTTAATTTTATATTTTATTAATAACCAATTTCATTTTGCCATTTTTTTTAGCAGTATTATGTAATCTATTAATCAGAAATAACAAACATAAACTGATAAGTTTCTTTTTCTCAATTTAGAGACTTTCCAGAATGGATGATCAAAAATTTGGAGCATGGGAAGAAAGTAACTCTACGGATTTATGCTTTCAATGCACGAGGTCGAAGCGAGTCTGTCCGACTGGAGGTCTATGTTCCTCTTCCTCAAATAATGTCTGATCAAGGTAAGTAAAAATTATATGTACTAATAAAGTCTTAGTTACATAATTTAGGATATTTTTTTTCATTTGTTTTACCCATCACGAGAGCAGTAGCATCACTCGGAATTCTCAATCTATTAGCACTTAGCACTTTTGGGAGAGCATCACGAGTTCTTTCGGAGAGTTGTTGCCTTGTTATGAACTCGTGGTGGCTTGAAGGGCAATATTTTGTCTGCCTGGAGGGATGGCACTTGCCTTTCGTTGGTATAAGGTCTACTCTCGAAAAAAAAAAATATTCCATTAGCATTCAAATCAATCATTTTATCAGTTTTACTTTTGTCTTCAGTTTCACGTTCATTGTATTGCTGATGCCAAAGGAAATTTTATCGCATCACTTACAGTAGAATCAGCTGATTTAACTATTTCATTCCTTTTATTATTTTAAAGCTTCAATAACAATTGCGATACTGATCCAATCAATACCTGTTAACATGTCTTGATTCATTTTGAAGACAACTTGCTTACAAGATTAAACTCTTTTTCACATCTAATGCGCTTTGTATTATTGTATTGTATGTTCTATCTCGTGAGTGTATCGTGGGTTGCATTCAACTTTAGTTTTTGAGGATTTTCTTGGTTTGATGATGTCATGGTAAAAGTCATGCACTTATTTTGCGCCGCTGCAGATCTGCGAGACAGAACATCCGCGACATTGCTATTCATAATACTACTTGTTTTAGTCGGCCTCCCTCCCCTCCTGATGAGGGTGACATAAGTGCTTCGTCACTATCGCCGCAGAATCCGATATGGGTTTGAGTGGAGTGAAACTTCAAGCTGCCCATGTATCAGTAGGCCAATCTGGCCAGAAATAACATTGTTACCCGATGGTTTGGGAATAAGTATCTTGACAGGAGGGGGAGGGAGCGTCCGAATAATAAAATTTAGTATTTAAGTATCCGAAGGGGGTGCCCAAAGCTGAACAGTGTAAAGCATTACTCGTGTTTGGGGGTCAAAAGTTTGTTCACATACACACACACATATATATATATATATATATATATATATATCATCACTCTCTTTCTCACCTATATACTGCTCTTTCTTTCTATATATCAACTATGCTCTTATATCTTTCTTTCTCACACTCTACCTGCTGCTATATCTCTATACTCTTTACTACATACCCTTATATATATAATTTTCTTTCTGAAAATGTATTGATCGTAGAGGAAAGCCACTTCATTAAATAATAGAACTACATTACCTTTAACAAAATTTTATTATTTGGCAGGAAATTAAGATAGTTGTAACCGTTATTTTCCAATTTGGTTGTGCTTCGCGGGGAAGACTTTTGGATTGGGGTAAGAAATCTCATCGTTCATCAATGAATCATCAAGGAAGTTCTCATACCATATTTTATTCACCCTCAATGTTTGATCAAAGCCAAGATAGTGAACTATCTTTAAATAAAGAAAGATTGATACCAGATCCAGATATCGTGTCTTGTATACAATATGGTTCCCGTGCATCTTCTCATAGAGGGCTGGATGTTCTACCTCCTGGAAATTTATGTCAACCCTTGGTATGTAGTTCAAAGTTACAAATTTTACAATTAGAAATTTGAGTTGAAAGAATTTATTGAATGTAACGACGTATTTTCTTAATTTTGCAGATAAGCCACTCGGAACGAACGTTAAATTTGAGTGTTCAAGATGGAAGCAGCTTAGAAGGAAACTCAACCCAAAGCTTGACGTCGAAAAGTAAACATTTCGATGATGAGGATTCTATCATTACTGTGGTTGAGTCTTGTTCTTTTAAACCCAAGGGTTATTCTTCTCAAGATGAATTTCGACAAATGAAAAGTGCGTCTTTAGCAAATCATATTTCTGAAGAACAACAGCAGCTACTTCAGCAAGTTCATGAGAAAACTTATGTCAGCAGCAACCCTGTAATTTCAAACGGAGGAATAGACTCCAATTTTCCCCAACCAACTGTATATGACTGTAATTCAACTTACACATTATGCTTAGGAGGATCAAATTCAATGTGCAATCAGTGTTTAGAAAATATTAGTAATTATCAGCTTCAGAATTCTGGTTTAAGGAATATGAAGAGTACTGATTCTTTAACGTGTACCAATTCTTGCTGTGTAGAACATAATGAACAATATTATTTGTACAAACATGCCAAAAGTATTCCGCATCATAAATATTACGCTCAATTTGATGATATGGGTACGAACCATTCACAACCAAGCAATATTTACTGCAGTGGTTCTTGTGAACCTTCCAGTTCTTCTCACTCCACTGGAGAAACCAGAAGAAATTCAGAAAATGCATGTCAAAATATGCTTCTGAAAAATAGACAAAGGGATTTTTATGAGTTGCATCAAAATTCCGGTAAAGAAAATAGTTTAAAGAAGAATAAAAACTGGAATAATCGCTGTGGTGAATTTCTTTGCTCAGGGAATGCCAATCTTAGTAGTGGTCAAAGTAGTGAGACTGAATACAGGAAAAGCGTTGAATTGATGCCAATGGTATCTGCTTATAAAAGTTTTGAAAAACTGAATCCAAATAACACATCAGCCAAAAAATTAGCAGCGTCTAATGATGAGAATTTATCTTCCATAAAACCAGAACAAAGAGAATCACAAAGAAAGAAAGCCTCTAATATAATAACATCTATGTCAGAAGAAAACTTGATAATACTTAAGCAAAAACAAAATGATCGAGTTTTTTCATCCTCTAATTTGTATTCTCATTTAAATGAGCCTGTTTACGAGCAGAGTTTACATCCACTTAAATCATCAACTAAGTCTCTAATGAGACTAAGGGACATTGGAAAATCAGATATTTACGAGAAAAAAGAAACACAAAGGCAAAACACGGGTAAAAAAGAAAAACCTCCTATTCCAAAACATTTAAAAACTAATGAAACCAAAAACCAAAGATCAAAAACCAAAGAAAAGAAGTCGGAAGTAAGAAGAAGTTCATCGAGTGAACAATCTCAAAAGAATGAAGGAAATAAAAGTCCGAATTTGAGGCAAAGACAAAATTCCGTTACAACCGAGTCTTCAAGGATGGGTCAGCAAATTATCAAAATTAAAGGTACCAAAGAACCAATTAATGACAATTTCATTCCTCCCTTTCCTGAAAATGAAGTAAACAAGCCTTTGCTCCCAGAAAACAACAGTTTTAATTCGGATAAACCGTATATTGCCCTTGAAACCAATCACAGAGATTCTGGAGTAAAACGATCATCTAAAAAGCATCACAGTTCAAAATCAAAAAATAGTTCCACAAACATTGTCAACGGCACCGATACAACAACCATCCAATCCGTAAAAGGAATTAACAATAACCATGAAAATAAAACCGTCAAATCAGACGATAATTTAAACGAAGATACCTCACCAAAAATTAAAAGGTATGAAAGTCCCGATTCAAGTAAACATGACAAATCGGATTTTAATTCAAATAACCATAAACCTAATCCCAACACAGAACTTAAAAGTGTAAGTCTTATTCGTAAAATAGAAAATTCCAAAAAATTAAAAAGTCCAAAATTAGTAACAGTTTCAAACCCGGAGGTCCAAAAACTAAAAGGTGATAAAGTTAATCATTCCCAAGAAAAAATACAAGACAATCAAATACATCCATTAAAATCAATATTAAGAAACAGTAAATAGTAAATTACATGAGGCAAATATCAAAAAAAATAACCTTTATTGTAATTATAATATTACTTAATTTAATATTAATATATTAACATTACGTAATTCAAAAATATATTTTTGGTATATATAATTAAACTATAAAAAAAATATTTACGTGTGTAAAAGCAAATATTTTCATATGATGTTATTAATAATAGTTTTTAACAAGGTATTGCAAAAATAATTCATAATGTATACAGCACAAAATAAAGGGATAATAATGTTTTATAACACACACACACACAAACACACGTATATATATATATATATATATATATATATATATATATATATATATATATATATATATATATATATATATATATATATTTCTTTATATATATATATATAACTATATATACACTTATATATATGTATATATATATATATGCTGCTATGATAGTACCTATATATATAACCCTTATATACTTATATATATATATATATATATCTTTCTTTATATATATATGTATAACTGCTATATATATATATATATATATATATACTATATATATATATATATATATATATTTATATATATTGTAGGTGAAAATAAAAGAACGTTTTGTAGAAAAGATAGTTATTAATAAATATGAATTATTATTTAATATTTCACAAAATTTCTAGGGAAACTAAGCTATATATGAAATTATTTTTTATTACATGCTCAGCAAAACGAATATGCATACTATTATATATATATATATATATATATATATATATATATATATGCTAATATATATATATATATATATATACTATATATATATATATAATATATATATATATACTCATATATATACCGACATATATATATAATATAATAACATAACATAACCAACATATATATACTTTTAACATATATATATATATAT
>JABUQX010008685.1:7500-15000 GCA_015478945.1 Trachelipus rathkii
TATATTTATAGATTGTATATTATAGATAATATATATTATATATATATATATATATATATATATATATAGGCCAACCTCTAGAAGAGCCACAATCCATATCTCAAAAACTACAATAGCTACAGGGAAAAGGAATACATTGTTGAAATCCTGGTAAAATTTTAGTGCGGAAAATATATAAAAAAAATCATATCTCAAAAAACTACAATAGATACTGGGAAAGGAATACATTTTTTGGATTCCTTGTAAAATTTTAGTAAGGAAAATGTAAAAAAAAAAAAAATTAAAAAAATTGGCTATTTTTTTTTTGGGGGGGGAAGCTCGAGCCGGCGGGGGACATAGTATATATATATATTATATATATATATATATATATATATTATATATATATATATTATACATATAATATAATAAATATAATATATATATATATATATAATATTATTTGTAAAGGTATTAGACGGCAATGTAAGGGGGGCTCAGCGCCGACGGGGAAAAACAGGGGGAGGAACGTAATTTCCATACCCCGTAAGGGGCGGGGCGGAGAACCCCCGCGAGCACCTCCGGAGCGAGGGAATTAGCCTACCACCGTAGTTCCGGAAAGGCCCAGATGACCCGACTACTGCCATCGGTGCGGATTATACCTTGGGGTATTCTTAGTTAAAAAGCTAAAAACCAAAATTTAAATTAGAAAGTCTATTATTTAATAGTAAGTATAAAAAGGTGTGCTAAATAGGCTTTCTTTACTGCATATTCAACTATAATTATTAAAATAATTTTTTTTTTTTATTTATTTTTTTTACATTTTCCTAACTAAAATTTTATCAGGATTCCAAAAATGTATTCCTTTTCCCTGTAGCTATTGTATTTTTTGAGATATGATTTTTTTTTTTTTTACATTTTCCGCACTAAAATTAAGACCACATTCCAAGCATGTATTCTTTTTTTCTCGGTAGCTCTTGTATTTTTGAGATATGGAGTTGTGGCTCTTCTAGAGCTGACATATATATATATTATATATATATATATTAATATATATTATATATATATATATATATATATATATATATATATATATATATATATATATATATATATATATATATATATATATATATATATATATATATATAATATACTTACATTATTGCGAATGAAATGTTTTGAAAAACGATCAGTTAAAATGACAAAAATGATCGAAACTTAAAGAGGATAAATGTGAAGTTCAAAAAAGGAAAAAATATCAGGCAAGAACAAATTCACTTTTTGTTCCAGCTTACCTTTTATAAGCTACGATCACGGTGACACATCTCGCTCGGATTACATAAGTAAAAATATACGGTATAGAGCTATTTTGGGAACAAAGAATTTTTGAAGTTCCCATTACTGTATTTTCTATGGAATAAATTGTTCGACAGAAGAAAATTATTATATATATATAGATATATATTATTATATTATATATATATATATTATATATATATATTATATATATATATATATATAATATATATAATATATATATATATACAAATTTATATATATATATATATATGAAGAGAGAGATACAAATTACTACTAAATACCTATCTACAATTATTTAGTTATAATTATTATAATTATAATTGCTTTAACACAACAATACCTTTCAGAAATAAATTAAGAAGAGAAAGGGAAAAATTGCGAGCAGAAGCGCAGAAAGAAGAAAAAATCCTGTTCGAAAAGGTCACAGGAATAGGCTTCGATGGCAGGCGAGATGCAACCCTTGTGAATTGTGAAATTAATGGGAAATATCACACTTCAACACTGCTGGAGGAGCATTATGTCATCACTGGTGAGCCAGGTAAGTAATACTAAGTATCAAGCACCTATAAATTATGAAAACTAAACTACCTATATTTATAAAATATTCTGTACCTATGTTATTAGAAATTTCTATTTTCAGATGACTTTTACCTTGATCACATCACACCAAAAAGCGCCAAGGGAATAGATGTAGCTCATGGAATATTCAAAACACTACAGGGAACAGAGCTTCAAACAAGACTGAACTTAGCAAAGGCAGATGGAACCAATGTCAATACTGGTCATTCACGTGGTTCCATTAGATATTTGGAAATGTTTCTAGGAGTTCCATTACAGTGGGATATTTGCATTTTGCATCTAAATGAGTTACCTTTAAGGCATATTTTTATGAAAATTGATGGAACTACCAAAGGGCCAGATAAATTTTCTGGAGCCATTGGCTCACAGCTGAATGGCAATGTTTCCAAATGGGGTGTTGCTAAGTTTAGGCCAATTCCAAATCCAAAATTTGTCATACTAGACAATAAAGTCATTGATGACTTATCGACTGACCAGTACTATGCTTATCGCATCTGTTGGGGTGTAATCACAGGGAACATAGATGATGATTTGGCCTTTTTAGAAGTTGGACCTATGAACCATTCTCATTGGCTAACATTAGCATGCAGAATTTTGCGGTATTATGTATCCATTTCCAAACCTACTAAAAATCTAAAGCTGATTGCCAAATTTAGAGTAAAGGTGTATTTTCCTAGTTGGTTTGATATTAAGATTAATAAATATTTAACTGACGGTCCCAAAAACCTATTTAATGTGATTCAAAGAATCAATAAATTTCCTGATTCAAATGCTAGGAACATTTGTTATAAAGTTATAGATAATAACAGTTATTTTGCTCATGGTGAAAATATTCTCATTGGAATGTTAGCCGACGAGGATGAAGAGGTCAGAAGGAAAGCGGTTAATAAAGTTTTGCATTTGAAAGGCCTCATAGAAGACTTTCATGGTGAAGAAGATGATTTTGTAGGGGGAACGGTTGAGAGTGATGATGACAATGAAGCCAATGTTGGTGAAAGTGATTATCCCTCAATGAATAAAGATGTAAGAGTGTTTTTAAAGCCCAAGATTAATTTCAAAGCTGTATGTTATTATAAAATGACCCCAATTTCCAAATGGCACACAATTCCACCGGTTTTGAGACTGATTGAAGAAGATAAAATACTTGAATTTATCGAAAAACCACTTAAGTTAAGACATGAGTGTCACAGCCAAAATGTTGAAAGACATGTAAAACTTGTTACTGAAGCTTCAGCATCTGTGGTTGGACACGATCGCAGAGATGGAGTTATTCGAAACAAAATTAGGTCCAGGAAATTAATTAAAAATTTCAAATCAAAAAGTGATTTTAAATTTTAATGTTTTATATATTTTTTTCTGTTTTCTATATAAATAACCACTGCACTACAATTGTAAGGATTTTATATCTTGATAGTTAATTTGAACATAGGGGTAATATATTAAAAGTATCCGTTGTCATATTTTTGTAGTATATGCCACTATTTCAACTAAAAAACAATAAAAAATTTAGTTTTTTGGCAATAACTTCATAAATATAGTTTTTAGGAAAAAATGTTATTTCAATAAAACATGTTCTAAATTTAATTCTGCATCATTTGGTACCTAATTGATGCTTGTAGCTTATTTTATAAAGCATTTATGATTATTTTTGTATTTTTAACCCATAAAAATGTCAAAAATTTTACATTTTGAGACTTAAACCCAAGTGGGTCAGATAAAAATAATAACCACTGACTTTTTTCTTCATAAATGTGTTTTACAAAACTCCAACAAGTCAGCCGTATTAGGCGAGGCGGAACCATTTTTGCCGACTCTTGTTAATCTTTTTTATTTCTTTCCCGCCCACCTGAATATATATTTATATAATATATACTATATATATATCTATAATATATAATCTATATATATATATCATATATATATACTATATACTATTATATATATATCATATAATATGCAAATATTCTATACTCATAAATTCAGGATGCCTTAAGGATGTGAAGAGGAGGGACGGCCAACAAAATTAAACAATATTTTTCATTTAACTTTTTTTATTTTTGTATATTCTTGTCATTCCATCGGACAGAGGCCTTTGATTGTCTTAGGCGAAAGCTAATGGTTACTTTGTTTTGTTTATATTTCATAATTTTATCTGTGATGTTTTATTAAAGTATTATTTTACGTGCCTAGGGTGACTATCCTATATATATATATAACTACTCATCACTATACTCACTACTATATAACCATATACTATACCTACTACTATCATACTATACCTATCATATCATACTCTACCTATATATCTATATATATCTACTATAACTCATTAACTATATGTTATATAATATAACTATACTATATATACTAACGTACTACTATATCCTACTACTATCAATATCACTACTACTATACTATATATATATTATATACTACTACTATATCAGTATCTACCCTACTCTCACCTATACTACTATACTCATACCCATATACTATACTCATACTCACTCACCGCTATTCTAACTACTATATATATATACTAACTCCTATATTAGATTATACTATAATATATATACTAATACTACTATTCACTCATTATAATATCATCCCCACACTCCACAACATATATACAATTTCATATATACTACAATATATATATATATTATATTAAATTATATATATATAACTATTATATATATATACCATATATAATATATAATATAGTATAATATATAATATATAATATATTACGGTGGGCAGAAAAATAAAAAAAATTACAAATAAAGTGTCCCTCTAATACCTGACTTTATTTGTAAAACACATTTATGAAGAATAAAGTCAGTGGTTATTATTTTTATCTGACCCACTTGGGTTTAAGTCTCAAAATGTAAAATTTTTGACATTTTTATGGGTTAAAAATACAAAAATAATCATAAATGCTTTATAAAATAAGCTACAAGCATCAATTAGGTACCAAATGATGCAGAATTAAATTTAGAACATGTTTTATTGAAATAACATTTTTTCCTAAAAACTATATTTATGAAGTTATTGCCAAAAAACTAAATTTTTTATTGTTTTTTAGTTGAAATAGTGGCATATACTACAAAAATATGACAACGGATACTTTTAATATATTACCCCTATGTTCAAATTAACTATCAAGATATAAAATCCTTACAATTGTAGTGCAGTGGTTATTTATATAGAAAACAGAAAAAAATATATAAAACATTAAAATTTAAAATCACTTTTTGATTTGAAATTTTTAATTAATTTCCTGGACCTAATTTTGTTTCGAATAACTCCATCTCTGCGATCGTGTCCAACCACAGATGCTGAAGCTTCAGTAACAAGTTTTACATGTCTTTCAACATTTTGGCTGTGACACTCATGTCTTAACTTAAGTGGTTTTTCGATAAATTCAAGTATTTTATCTTCTTCAATCAGTCTCAAAACCGGTGGAATTGTGTGCCATTGGGAAATTGGGGTCATTTTATAATAACATACAGCTTTGAAATTAATCTTGGGCTTTAAAAACACTCTTACATCTTTATTCATTGAGGGATAATCACTTTCACTAACATTGGCTTCATTGTCATCATCACTCTCAACCGTTCCCCCTACAAAATCATCTTCTTCACCATGAAAGTCTTCTATGAGGCCTTTCAAATGCAAAACTTTATTAACCGCTTTCCTTCTGACCTCTTCATCCTCGTCGGCTAACATTCCAATGAGAATATTTTCACCATGAGCAAAATAACTGTTATTATCTATAACTTTATAACAAATGTTCCTAGCATTTGAATCAGGAAATTTATTGATTCTTTGAATCACATTAAATAGGTTTTTGGGACCGTCAGTTAAATATTTATTAATCTTAATATCAAACCAACTAGGAAAATACACCTTTACTATAAATTCGGCAATCAGCTTTAGATTTTTAGTAGGTTTGGAAATGGATACATAATACCGCAAGATTCTGCATGCTAATGTTAGCCAATGAGAATGGTTCATAGGTCCAACTTCTAAAAAGGCCAAATCATCATCTATGTTCCCTGTGATTACACCCCAACAGATGCGATAAGCATAGTACTGGTCAGTCGATAAGTCATCAATGACTTTATTGTCTAGTATGACAAATTTTGGATTTGGAATTGGCCTAAACTTAGCAACACCCCATTTGGAAACATTGCCATTCAGCTGTGAGCCAATGGCTCCAGAAAATTTATCTGGCCCTTTGGTAGTTCCATCAATTTTCATAAAAATATGCCTTAAAGGTAACTCATTTAGATGCAAAATGCAAATATCCCACTGTAATGGAACTCCTAGAAACATTTCCAAATATCTAATGGAACCACGTGAATGACCAGTATTGACATTGGTTCCATCTGCCTTTGCTAAGTTCAGTCTTGTTTGAAGCTCTGTTCCCTGTAGTGTTTTGAATATTCCATGAGCTACATCTATTCCCTTGGCGCTTTTTGGTGTGATGTGATCAAGGTAAAAGTCATCTGAAAATAGAAATTTCTAATAACATAGGTACAGAATATTTTATAAATATAGGTAGTTTAGTTTTCATAATTTATAGGTGCTTGATACTTAGTATTACTTACCTGGCTCACCAGTGATGACATAATGCTCCTCCAGCAGTGTTGAAGTGTGATATTTCCCATTAATTTCACAATTCACAAGGGTTGCATCTCGCCTGCCATCGAAGCCTATTCCTGTGACCTTTTCGAACAGGATTTTTTCTTCTTTCTGCGCTTCTGCTCGCAATTTTTCCCTTTCTCTTCTTAATTTATTTCTGAAAGGTATTGTTGTGTTAAAGCAATTATAATTATAATAATTATAACTAAATAATTGTAGATAGGTATTTGTTATTTCCTTGTAACTCTCTCTCTCTCACTTCATTTATACCTAAAATATATGTTTTATTACTATATTTATATACTATATATATATATATATATATATATATTATATATATATATATATATATATATATATATATATATATATATATATATATATATATATATATATATAAAATTTTCTGTCGAACAATTTATTCCATAGAAAATACAGTAATGGGAACTTCAAAAATTCTTTGTTCCCAAAATAGCTCTATACCGTATATTTTTACTTATGTAATCCGAGCGAGATGTGTCACCGTGATCGTAGCTTATAAAAGGTAAGCTGGAACAAAAAGTGAATTTGTTCTTGCCTGATATTTTTTCCTTTTTTGAACTTCACATTTATCCTCTTTAAGTTTCGATCATTTTTGTCATTTTAACTGATCGTTTTTCAAAACATTTCATTCGCAAATAATGTAGTTATATATATAAGTATATATATAATATTTATATATATATATATATATATATTATATATATATAATATATACTATATCAATATATATATATATATCATATAATAATATATATATGTATATATATTTATATATATATATATATATGGTCAGCCCTCTAAGACAGAGCCACAAATCATATACAACAAACTACAAGAAGCTAACAGAGAAAAAAATACCTTGCATCGGAAATGCTGGTCTAATTTTAGTGCGGAAAATCTAAAAAAAAAAAAATCATAGCTCAAAAAATA
>JABUQX010008685.1:25000-27500 GCA_015478945.1 Trachelipus rathkii
ATTAATAATATTATTATTATTTCTTGCTAATGCAATTTAAATATGGATTATTTATAAAAAAAATGACTGCTACTGAGCCGTCAGGCATATCCAAAGTTGCCTAGCCTTAGCGAATAAGGAACTATTTTTTTGACTCAGAGAAATAACAATTGCCACCGATCGCAACTATTAAAAAAGGAATCGAGTAAAAATTGATGCCGGCATCTTAAAGCTAGCCTTCGACCGAAATCATTATGTATATATATATATATATATATATATATATGAAAAGTCCGATTGCTTAATTGATAAAAACCCCAACCAAGTAAACAGGATGTAGAAATCACATATTAAATTAATTAATGATATTTAGAACTATTTGGAAAAACATATTTCGAAATAACATTTTTTCTCACGATACTAATAATTTTCTCACGGTTTTTCCCTAAGGGTTTTTCCCAAATTTCACAATAGTATTTTCATATTATATTTTTCTTTTGCATAAAAAGTTGAAATTTCGCAATGAAATCGCCGGATACCCATCCTATTGCTAAAACAAAAAATAAGATTCTAATGGGTATAAAAGACAAGGATCTTGGGCTAGAGCTCATTATCCCTGACTTATCAACTAGTATACAAAAGCAAAACGATAGTCTAATTTTATTAAGTGAAACCAAATCGAAATAACGTAAAAACTCTAAGTCCACTTTGAACTTAGAAACTTTTCCAATTAACTTCCACTCAATAAAATTATCCAAAGATTTTAATTTTAACTTAGAAAAATTCGTAAACTTTTAAAAACGAAAAACGCGATCTCATTTTAACAAACGTAGAATTTGAATTCATTTAACAATTTTTTAAAATTATTATTTTAAATAAAATAATCTTAAAAAAATCCGTCAACCCTAATACTAACTTTACAGTTTTGGTAACGTAAGTAGACAAGCAGTTTAATTATTATTATTTGAAAACTTTCAATTTAAAAGTTGATTCAAATTTTTGAAATATTTAACTTCAAAACTTTTTGAGATAAAAATATTATATATTTATTTTTATTGTTAAAATTTTTTTTATTGTTGTAAATTTCGAAGCCATTTTAGTTGCAAAACAAATTAACTTCGAAATAACAATAATGGAGATATATATCAATAAAAATATAATAATAATATTAATAAAATAATAATAAATATGAATAATGAATCATAATAATAATAAGAATTTGATGCAAAATAATTATTTAATATTAATATAATAATAATAATAATAATTTAATATAATAATAATATAATAATATTAATAATATAATATAATAATAAAACTTAAAATTAGTTAAAAATATAATAATAAAAAAAATAATATTTTTTTTTTTTCTTTAAAAAAATTTACCTTTTTTTTTTTAAATATTATTAATAATAATAATAATAATAATAATAATAATATTAATAATAATAATAATATTAATATTAATAATAATAATAATAATAATAATAATAATAATAATAATAATAATATTATTAATAATAATAATATTGATAAAATAATAATAATAGAAAGGAAATTGCTGTCTACAACGATTCTAGACATTAATACGTCATATTAGCATCACAAGATATTTATACCTACGTCATTTTATTAGGTCATTGCACGCGAGTAACATATATTTTTTAGCATACCACACAAACTAATATATATATATATATATATATATATATATATATATATATATATATATATTATATATATATATATATATATATATATATATATATATATATATATATATATATATATATATATATATATATATATATATTTTTTATCTTGAAGAAACTAAATCTTTATATATGAAAATATATACGCTATTAAAATGTAATAAAAAATATATATATAATGATATGTATATATATGTATTTGGTAAAAAATATATATATTATAAATATATATATAATATATATTTTAAATATAATATTTATAAAATATATATACATACTACATATAATATATATATATATATATATTATATATTATACTATATATATATAATTCAGTGAATTTTTAGAATGTATTTATTTAAATTTCAGCTGACGACCCCTCTGGGTTTCGTTTCGTAGTTTTATTTTCGAAATTTCACTTCGAAATTTCGTTAAGTTTCATTAAGTTATGTAGTTTCGAAAATTCATAATTTCATAGTCTTATGTTCATTTTTATGATTTGATTTTTCATTTAATTAAAAATACAAATCTAAATTCTGAAATTAACTTTTGATAAACATTTGCAATAATTAAATATTGATAAATTAGAACTGTACAAACTAGTCCATTGAAATAATAGAGTAAAACAAAATTTGTGATTGTTAGACCACAAGAAAATATATGCCTATATATATATATAAATTAATTTAAGAAGAATTGGTCTTTAACAAACCGTATGAAAGGGCAGTCGAGAAGCATTCACTGCATGGAATGAAAGATCTGGAGTTATCTTTCATTTTTTTACCTTAAAAGAGAGGTGTGATGGTTAA
>JABUQX010008685.1:32500-42500 GCA_015478945.1 Trachelipus rathkii
AGCATTTAGTGTCAGTTTACGCACATAAAAGAAATTGCCATTAAAATATCATATGTTTGATAATATAACCGCAGTATCAGTGTCAATTTATAGATATATATATATATATATATAATTGTTAGTCAACGTAGATATACATATTACTGATATAAAAAGTGCCAAATAATATATTAATTTACTGATATAAAAATTTGCCAAATAATATATTAATTTATTGATAAATTTACTGTATAAACAACTTATAGCACGCATTGTTTTATTATTGTATCATACATACATAATTATATAATATATATATATATTATTATAATTATATAATATAATATATAATATTTAATATATATATTATATATATATAATAATATAATTTAATAATAATATTTATATTTTATATATATTATTATTTGTTAAATATAAAATATTTATATTTCATATATATATTAAGCTTATTGAGGGCATATATATGAGACTTATTTATATTATATAATATATATGAAACTGCCATAATAAATAAATTTACGCTATAAATTATGAATTTTCATGTTAAGTATATTAGGGCACTTTCCAAAAGTTGCCAAAATCATTATATTAATGAGAATATAAAATAAATATTTATTATTAACTAATATATTAATTTACTGATATAAAAATTTGCCAACTAGTATATTAATTTATTGATAAATTTACTGTATAAACAACTTATAGCACGCATTGTTTTATATGTACATACATACATATTATATATATATGTATATAGTGCCTAATATATAGAAAAATTAGAATTTTAGTTATATAAAGTGCCAAGCTTATTTAATGAGAAAAATATTTATTTAATAAATACAATTTATAATTAAGTATGTAGGTATACACGTAAACGTATGTATACATTTGTTAGGTAATAATGACCCTATAGTTGGTGTCAATATATGGATAGAAAGAATCCAGAAATGTCGGAATGCGTTGTACAAACAAAGTACCGAGCAAGTTTGATTCTATCTGAGCTGCTCACTCGTCCATTTGGAGGAGAATGAGTTTAGCTTACATGGGTGAGGTCCAGTCGAAAGACCACTTGACTCGGGGAACCGACCTTCTTACTTATATTCGAGATAATCATATATCAGATGATCTGATAGATAATGAGGAAAGAGCACATGAGGATGAGGGGTTCCATTCACTCAATTTTGTGAATTTGTAAGATAGGTATCTGGAGTAGAATCATTACATATTAAGTGGTATAGCTCGAGTCATAGATTATGGCTAAAAGGTGTGCTTATTATAGAAAATGCAATCAGGACAAATACTTTCATATAAAGGAAATTGGAAAGTCTATACTGTGGAAACTTTGAAAAGTCTGACCTTACGTGACTTTATATCAGTCTAAATATTAATCCTATGATCTAGGTTACTACTCAAAGCGTAGATTATTTACTATGGACCTATAGTGTATATGATTCAAGAGTCTATCACATTAATGCTGAGTAGAGATTTGCGGAATTGCTATTCCTGCGTCGAAGACGTCGTCAATTTTATTAGTAATCTTGGATTTGTAATGCTCTAAAGTGACATATTATATATAGTATATATCCTTACAAAAAACTTATTTAATTATATAATTGAGTACTTTTTTATATATATATAATTTTATATATTTTATGTCTTATTTATGTTTTATATTTATATCATTTATTTCTAGATATTCTCGACTTAAAAATGATTTGATATTCTCTATCTTTTTCTCATAATTATGTATATCAAGATTAATATTTAGTTACTATAATATGTCTATTTTATTTTTCATTTCGTTATGTCATTTCGGTGATTTTTTATGCTCACTTCTGTGCACGCCCCTGCAAATGGTTGAAAAGGATTAGATTCTTAGCTACTTGCTTATCTGTGATTAAACGAGAAGCAGATGATATGGAAGTATTTATGGGTAATGTCTGTTTTGCTTAACTCAGAAGCAAATCTGGCACAAATAGAGATAGGCACAAACACATTAAAGCATAGAGCCAATTAATAGCTCAAATCAGAAATAATCGATTCAAAGGCGAAGACAATAAGCCATAGGGCCTTTTTATGAAATTAACTATTTTATTTCTTATGTCGTAGCCGCTAAATATTCCTTACAACTTACGATATGTTAAGACATAAGATTGAATCTCGATCAATTATTACTATAATAGATTATTGATTTATTATGGTTCGTTTAGTTATTATATGGGAGGCATGGATATATAAGCTATTATATATAATTTAGGGTAGTATTAGCATATTATATTTTTAGGTAGTATTATGACGACAATCATGAATATTATAGTAAATTTAAACAATTTTAATTCTAAAAGATACTACTATTGAAATTTCAGTTCACAATTTTATAATAAATAAAATTATTTATTTTTAATATTTTTAAATAATAATTATGAGTAGAATCCTTAAATAATAAAATATATTTATATTATATTTATATAATATTAAAATATTATTATATTAGATATATTAAATAAATTATATATACATTCGATTAGAAGCATATATAGCATTTAACTGTTATGTTCAGTAGGTGATATTAGGAAGCTGACTGATGATATAGTGTTGATTAGTATACGAATTTGGAGGGCTAAAAGGTACATACCGATATTAAATTCTCTAGGTGGTTAGGAGAGGCACTAAGCATAAATTTATTGCTTGAAGAACATAGATATTCCATTACGGTTCACCAAAGCATCCAGTTAGTTTAGTGAAACCAATTGTTGTTACATAAGCTATTTGGTTATTATGGGTATTCCTCATCGATACTTACTAGCAAGATTGTAACATTTATGTTTTTTTTTTTAATTAGCATCTTAACTATCAATTTCCAAACATTGCTTTTTCATCTTTGATTTTATGCTATAATAACACTAAGTATCCTGGAGCGCCGTCTCGAACATATACTGCGCATTAGATTCAATTTTTTTCGATAGGCCGGAGTCACGTTATTATTTGTTTATTGACATAGTATCAGGTAACGGAGCACGGAATGAGCACTCTATAGTTGTTGATTTGGTGGTGAGTGACCTGGAGATAAAATGTCTCTCCCAGACTCCGCGATTTTATTCGTTAATGTCGTGAGGACGAGTGGATTGGTTGCACTTATATGATATCAGTATCACGCTTGTATGAAGGTGAATTCTGTAGCGATAATAATCTCGCATTAGATAAACATTAGCTGGGAAATTAGGAGACCATCCATATACCATATGACTATGATAAATTCTCTTTTATGATGCAGTGATTATTCGCGTGGACTCCAAATGTATCTAGGAATAATGCTATTGTGGGCAGGTTACAATACCTGATTAGGTTTGGGAGAGCAAAGCGTATCACATTGTTGTTTCTATCCTAGCGCAAGTTACCTGTAATATGACAGAGAGGTAACGAGAGGTATCATTACCATCTGAGAATGAGCACCCTCATGATCTTGCGAATCACTCTGTTGGTAGAATATACAGGTGCAAGGATTGAGAAGTACTTTCGTCTCTCAGCGTGCATACGTTCATGTATTGACATATGGGTACTAGTATGCAAGCACGGGTTGAGCACATGGTATAGCATTTCCTGGGCCACACGTTATGTCACACAGAAATTTACGCCTGTCTGGCAATGTCTGACCTGAGCGCGTTCGAGAATTTGATTCTCACATACTCTCTGATTGATCAAGGCAAGATAAGGAATATGGTCCTTACTTGTCGACGTAATTATTTTGATCACATCTCTAGGGATGTTAGACCTAGAATGATGTAAGTGTGTAGTAGAGACGGCAAGGTACAGGCAAAGTCTCGCATGTAGGGACGCTAGATCATACTTGCAGTTAATCATGAAGGATTGATGTGTTGAACGTTCATTGGTAAAGAATAGACGTAGATGTATAAGAATCGTTACGACGATACTTTAAGAATTTCGGCTATATATTTAACCATGAATCCCATAATTCGATCTAGGATAAGGTGCTCTGTGATTAAAGTACTTCGTCGCACGCTATACTTCTAAGATGTAACTTTAGGTTGTAGAACACGTTATAGGCACATTTCTCTGGGTACCATGACTTATCATATTTCTAAGATGTCCACCAATCCTCAATTAAGTCGCTAAGTAACTAATCGACGTCATTGAGCAGTGAAGTACTACAGATGATTAACTCAGCTAGAAGTAGGTAAAGACTCATAGGATGAGCTCGTAATCTTGCGAGACTCTCCAACTCTTATCTTTGATATGTCTGGATCAGAGTATTGAAACTAATATGCTCGTTGCTCGATGCATTTCCAAATTTCTACTACAAGACATCGATGATGTCTCCTACTTCATGATTTACTCTCTCACATCAGTATTATATATTATTACGAGAGGAGTTGAATAGCTAGAGATGTATTTGTGAAAAAGGAGAAAGGTAGAGGTAAAGACTGTTGACAAACATCCATTGTCACTCTTATCGAAGTAGTAACTTCAACTCTAAAACTCTCTATATAATACAAGCATGAAGCTGACTACGCAGATCAATCAAAAGTTTCATCTGATCATACCAACCGCCTATCTTTGTGAACAAAGAAAGAACAAGATCCAAGAGATTGTATGTATAAGGCCTTACATGCGATTTCAAATTTGGTAAAGGGGTTAAAATCCCGAGAGGTGTAACTCTAGTTTTGGTCTTTCAAGGCGACACAAGATAAGGTGCACGGTATTTATTTGTGATCGGAAGAATACAGATGAATGCAGGTTGTAATGTAAGGAAACAATATTGAACACATGATGCATATAAAAAGGCATAAAGAAACATTTAGAAAATGCCATTTAAATTTATACAGAATATCACCAAAACCCTGCAGAATTACAACATTAAAGAACGATATCAGCAGATCACACATTAAGATACTTTTAATAAATAAAGAAGCCTTCAAAGCAGAAAGAAAGTAAATAGAGAAATCAGTCCATGAAGAAGGTTATTGAAAATAATTTCTTTATGTAGTCTCTATTATTTATCTCCTGGCTTAACGGGAAGGAGCAGGCAAGATAGAGAGGATTATTGCAAAATAACACTCACATTGGACACAGTAGAAGTATAAATAATGAAGCTTAAGAGAAATGAAACTGTTAAGAAGAAAGTAACAGAACATAATGATAAATTTTGAAGTAAGCTCACCCAAAGGGGTAGAATGAGCACATCAGTCAACTGTCTGGTTCCAATATGAAGAAAGCCTCTATATATATATATATATAAATAATGATATATGAGTTTTCTTCATATGATAACCTCTCAGTATTATCCAGCGGATCAACTAATCTTAAAAACATGGAACCAGGTAACAGTACATCACAGTTTTATCCATCGGATCAAATACACATTGATCGGGAAGAAAGGAATGATAGATTTAATACTTAAGGTAACCATAGAAGAAACCTTAACTATTTCACTGAAAACTGGTGAACCATAGAAGAAACATTTTTTTGCTTAGAAGTTCAACAAGGAATACAGATATGTGTAAACTCATAGGAGAATCTTAAGGAAAAGATTGTCGGCAAAGAAGCCAAAAGCAACATGTTACAGGATCAATAGGATCGTCAGAACATACTAATCTGAAATTTGACATTTGTTGAAGGATACGAGAAAGTGCACGTTCAACTATCCAGACACATTGCTTCAAATGGAAGAAGGAACCAAATAATAACGAAAGAAGTTTATAGCAATAAATATAAACTTCGCAAACATCTTCTACTGATATATTTCAAAACGCATACATATAGGAACTAACTTTACATCGATTTAATCTGATAAATTTTAAGAATATAAGGAGAGATATAGATGGATTCAGGACAAAGGTAGTTAGACCAGTAAGAGAACCTGTGTATCCATAGTAATGTAAAGTCGAAACATCTTTAGGAAAGAAAAGATAGAACCATTGATTCAATACTTTAAAGTCATAAGAAGACAGCAGTAAAAGTTAATGTTGAACGAATATAAGAAAGAAAACAACTTTCTTTTAGAAGAAAATAATTTTAGAAGAAGGAAGTGTGATTCTGGTAATAGAAAGCAAAACAAGCTGCTTCACAAAAGCAAGATCGTTCTATATCATAAAAGCTGATTCACAAGGAGTAAGAACACCTTTAGAAAATAAACAAGTAAGTTTATACAACTTCAACTTTGGGGATTCTAATGGAATTAAATTTAGAGTACCTAAGTTTGAAGTCGCATATAATTTAAAGGTCATCATGTATTAAAATCAGAAAGTATACATCACTCAAGAAAAACATTTAAATGTTTACCTAATTATAACTTTTATAGTGAAGGTACTATATTTACATAATCTACATTATTATTTTTACATTTACAGATATCACATACAGATATCACAATACAGTAATCTGTTTAACATTTTTTGTTTCACATAATAACTCAACGTATAAAAGATAGCAATTTTAAAGATAATTTATCTTATTAACGTAAATATGAGTGATAGTTTGAATAAAAATAATATTTGAATTTTAGTCTAGTGTAAGTCATAATGACCAAATAATTCTCATTTTTCAACGTCAAATATGATCATTAAACACGATGACACACATCAAGTTTTAAATAGTATGAACATTACATTGTCACCACTAACTGATTTTAACGTATCACATTAAACTTATTTAAGATTGCATACAACACAAGGTTACAGACTTATCATTAGTCATTACAAATTACTTGTAACGCTAAAATGTATGAATGAAAGAGTTAACATGTCAATACAGTGTAAAAGGGTCAGGTAACAATAATTTAGTTTGACCTACATACCACGATTTGTTATTTCATTAATATAACAACACTTAAACATTTCACGTTTAAAGTAAAAATCTCTTATATGTAACTTTCATAAATACAAGTACACATGTATTCATTCATAGATGTAAATTATGAGATATACATCAGATGATTCATATGTGGGCATTACATAAATATTTGAAAGTAATACTTACATATGGAGCATTATGTGTATATGCAACGACATGGAAACATTTATTCATTAATTGTCTTCACAAGCAACAGACACAATACATAATAGGTAACTTGCATACACCGAAGATTTATGTTAGTCTTGTTACATTCAGTTTAACCAGTCATAAGTGAATAACACAACATTTCATCCAGTTATGATTTTATAACATAACATTTTGTAACATAACAGTTCATGTTCCTAAGTATGAAATCATGTTTCAATACATAAACACACCTAGTAAATTTTGTTTAAATTTTATGTTTAAATTTTATTTTTTTTTCAGAAATAGGTAAACAAAGAGGTGTAAGGATGAATGTGGAATAATGGTATGAATAATTCTTTTTGTTTACAAAGTTCATGTATTCTAGGAATATGTTCATATATTCGAGAATATTTTTTACTAATCCACACACACACACAAAATTTTGTTATATTTTACATAGCTAAAAATATAAATTTTGGTAATATGGTAATATACTCTTATCATAACAGAAGTACCTAAGGAAACTTATTTGCATTTACATTTATAATTTTATTTATTTTACTAATCCTAATTCAGAACTTTTTTACAGAGAAATGAATTTATATTTTTATTTAGTTACTAATCCTAATACAGAAATTTTTTTTTACAGAAAGGAACACTAATCTTTCTTTTACAGGATAATGTGATTCGTCAGTAACAGACAAATATGTCATGCTTGTTACTGAGGAATTTCCCTATCAGGTCGAAAATCCATCACCTATCATCAGGTCACTGAGTATAATATATACTTCAGTTAATATCAATTTTTAGGATGAGGACATTTACTTTAATATCTTATAACTTTTATAATTTAGTTATATTGTCCCTGTTCGATCCGATAATTTATTAACAAATTTCAGTTAATAACAATTTTAAGGATGAGGACATTTATTTCAATAGCTTATAACTCTCATGAATTAGTTATATCGTCCCTGTTCGATCCAATAACTTATTAACAATTGCTTTCGAGTAACTTTGCAAGTTTACAGATTTATAAATTAACATGTGAAATTGCTCGAAGACACTTGTTTTTAATTTACTTCGTGATTATAAAAAGTTATCCTAAGCATGAATGATGATGAGTAAATTTTTAATATATACACATAATGTCCTGTTGCAAAGTATAAAGTTAATGATAAGAAATGGTTAAATATTTCTTTGCAACTTTAATAAATTTTAAATTTTAACAATTTTCACAATTTTATTAGTTTTTAACAACTTGAATATTGTCCCTGTTCATCAGATATAATAATTATCTATATTTACATTAATACAAGAATTTCTAGAAACGAAGTATCGGGAAGTTTTTTTCCTAAGAATTTAAGTTTAGTTTTTTTGGGAAATTTTATTTTTTTCATTTTCTCTTAATATTTCACTATATTATTATATTTCAATGTTATATTAACATTCATATCACAATGTTCATACAACTTGTACTAGACAAGTAACTAGTTCATCATACAAGTGGCAATTCAGCATTTTGAAAATTCAGTAGCATTTTTGATCTAGTCAACATTTTTTTTTTGAAACACTTTACACATACATTATTATTAAGACATCAAATTCAGTCACACAAGATTCACTTTTGCAACATGTAAATTTGCACAACAGCATTATTTAATACATTACTTGTAACATACAATTTCAGTACTAGGTTTAGACAACGGTCAACAATTAGACAATTTTATTCTTAGTTACATCTTCGATACTATTGGTTCGTTTATACTCAATATCTTTGAATTTACTTTACATTTTATTACGATATTAACATGTAAATTCTTTCCATCTTTTTAAAGACCCCGTGTGGTTTCATTCCTACATTAATGGTTTAACTAGGTTTGTGTTTAGATTGATTACAGAAAAAGTAGTATATGTCAAAAGATATCATGGAGAGATAACTTATAGGCTTCTCCGAGACGAATTGTTATTGGTTACCGTCATTTGACATTTTACCGAAGGCATCAATAAAACTTACATTCCTGCGCTTCATTTGGACTACCACTAATGGTATACTTCACAGCCGGAATTATTTATAATATTATTAATAATAAGTTGATATTGTCATAACTTATTTTAATTTGTATTTTTCGTTAGATACTTATTTTTAAATAATATTATTAATTTATTGATTTTTCAATTATTTTTGTAATTTTTTATATTTTAGTTTTACTAAGTCATTAATTATTTTAAGTTATTATTAAATAATATTATATAATATTTTAAGGGGGAGATACTGTAAAATAAAAGTCCGATTGAAATAATCCTTTATAATTTAGAAAATAATTAACTCACTTCAAACTCAAAGTTAAACAGGATGTAGATAATTCACATATTAAATTTATTAAGATAATTTAGAACTATTTTATGGAAAACAATATTCGAAATAACATTTTTTTCTCACGCTATGAATAATATTCTCACGGTTTTTCCCAAATTGGGTTTATTTAATCCCTCCAAAAATTATTTACTATACTATATAGTTTATATAATTTTCATTATTATATATAATTTATTCTTAATTGTCAATTATATAATAAAGTATTGAATATATTTATATTATCGCACTAATTAGAAAAATTACGCCGGATTACCCTCAATTATACCTATTTGCTATAAACAAAAAATAAACGATTAACTAATAATGGGTAATAAAGACAATGATCTTGGTCTAGTAATCATCATTTATCCTGACTTTATCAACTTAGTATATTAAAGATTTCAATTTAACATAGTCTATAGGAACCGACGCCTAGCGGGGTCTGTACTCACCAATAATATGTAGTTAACCAGGATTACCAAAGATTGAAACATCGAATAAACGTAAAACTCTTAGAGTCCGAAGGCTTTGAACTTAGAAATATGACTTTTCCCACAACCTTAAACCATTTCCACTCAAATAACAATTTTATCCAAAGATTTATATAATATTACACTTAGAAAAATTCGTAATTATTTTTGTTTA
>JABUQX010008686.1:0-7500 GCA_015478945.1 Trachelipus rathkii
AGAGAGAAGATCTCAATTTGAGACGTATTGAGGACACGTGAAATTTTTATTTGAAATCATTTTTTATTTGAATTTTAATTAATTTTAATTATTTGGAATTATTTAATTTATTTACGCCTATATTTTATTATTTACCTATTGGTAATTATTTTCTGTTATAAGGTCTCTCGTATTGAGAATCGCCACGTGAAACGAAATCTTTGAATTCGAACCGTAAAAAGCACGTGGAAGACCGTGCTATTATTGTTTATTCTCTTTGACTTCGAAAATTTTATTCATTTTATTTGAATTATTTTATTCATTTTTATTTGAATTATTTTAATTATTTTTATTATTTTTAATTATTTTAATTATTTGCGTAACGTAATTATTTTTATTTTTATTTTTTGGTAAAATGATTTCGTTCAGCGAACTAACACGTGGCATCTACAAAAGCGAGCGAGCGAGAGAGAGAGAGAGAGAGAGACGAAGAAGAGAGAGAGAGAGAGAGAGAGAGAGAGAGAGAGAGAGAGAAGAGAGAAGAGAGAAGAGAGAGAGTGAAGAGACCAGAGAGAGAGAGAGGAGAGAGAGAGAGAGACAGTATATATATATATTATATATATATATATATATATATATATATATATATTATAATATATATATATATATATATATATATATATATATATAATATATATATATATATATATTAACCTTGTTTGACCCATGATATTTCGGCCTGACCTTGCGGATACCCTATACCCAGCCTACACCTAGCCTAAACCTGCACCTAACCTGACCTATACCTAACCCTAACCTAACCTAACCTAACGCTAACCTACACCTAACCTAACCTAGCCTAACCTAACCTAACCTAACCTAACCTAGCGTACAATCCTACACCTAGCCTACACCTATCCTATACCTTACACCTGCACCTAGCCTCCACCCACCTTGAGCTCAGCCAGGTAACTGATGCCTAAACTTATCGTACACACACACACACACACACACACACACATACACACACCCAACTTACACTTATACACACATTCACTATGACACTCACTCACAGCATAAGGAACACTTACACTTACATTTACTTATTTTATACCAACACGTATAGAACACACGACGCACGCCTCTTTGGTTCCTCCTAATGGTCAGATTTTTAGCCCAGTCCTGGGCTAAGTCATGTTATGGCACTTAAACATCTTTTATTAAAAAACATTTTCGCCGAACCTAAAACTGTAACTCATTACAGACATCTTTTATATTTTACTTAGTACTTTTTAATTTCATAAATTTTTTAAAAATGCAGTGTAAGCAATTTTACTAACAATTGTACGAAATTTTATTAAAAACATATACTTTACAGACCTTAAAGCAGTAAATCAGTAAATCAATAGAGGTGTTACCTAACACCTAGGGGGGATTAGTAAATGATTTGTTTACTGTTTTTTACTGCTTTAACTCATGTTTTTACTGCTTTAACTCATGTTTTACTGCTTTAACTCATATGTTTTACTGCTTTAACTCACATATTTATTAACATTACATACCTTAAAGCAGTAATCAGTAAATCAAACTAAAGCATACTAACACCTAAGGGATTAGTAGGCGTTTGTTTTACTGCTTTACTGCTTTAACTTTCTGCTTTACTGCTTTAAATTTCTGCTTTACCGCTTTAACTCATATACATTACATACCTTAAAGCAGTAAATCAATAGAGGTGTTACCTAACACCTAGGGGAGATTAGTATGCTTTTGTTTTACTGTTTTACTGCTTTAACTCATGTTTTACTGCTTTAACTCATGTTTTACTGCTTTAACTTATATGTTTTACTGTTTTAACTCATATATTTATTAACATTATGTTTTTTATTTTGTTTTAATACTTTTTATTTATTTTATTATTTTTATTTTTTATTATTATTTTTTATTTTTATTATTTTTATTATTTTTTTCTTTTATTTTTTTTTATACTTCGTGTTCTTTACTTCATGCCTATTGTTATTATTATCATTTAGAACACACACACACACACACCACACACACACACAACACTACACTACACACACACACCACACACACACTCACACACACACGCCCACACACACGATTATTTACATAAACATATAACTTACAAAAATTAATAACATTTTATGTTTAACACGTACATTCATATTAGTCATTGAAATATAATTTAAAATTATTTCAAAGTTTCTTAAACTTCTATAATAAATCATCATCTTTGAACAAAGAATTTATTATTAACTGTTAACACTTTTTGTTTATAAATTTTATAACTATCAAGTTTTAAAATAACTTTTACTAAAATTTTATGAAATTTTATTAAAAACATATATTTTACGTACCTTAAAGCAATAAATCAGTAAATCAGTAAGGTCAGCCCCTAGCACCCCTCTACACCAAGCTATGCCACGTTTTGTTCTATTGACTTACTGCTTTACATCATCTTTAGCCATGTAATAAGTATAAAAAGAACAAAATAAGTTCTTCTCTGCTAACATAACATGTATTTTATTAAAATCTTTTTTCCAAGTTCTTATTTAAAAATAACAATTTTCACTTACATTTATATTATTCACTCGATGTTAACTAAAAATATTTCAAAGTTTTTTAAATAATTCGGGTTTTCTTTATTATTATTATTATTATCTATGTACATTGACAATCCAACAAGAGAAAACACAACAACCCGCACCCTTACAGATACGAAACTGACCTCTCTCTGTAAAATGTTTGTAGGATAATCCTTTTTGTATCCGGGCTAATTTAAGCCTAATTCCAGGTCAAAATATATTTCAAACTGACCTTTTTCTGTAAAAGTTGTTCCATAACCTACGTTTAGGCTAAATTTAGGATAAGCCTTTTTGTCGACGGTCTAAATTTAATCTAATACCAGGTCAAATAGGTATTCCCAGTATAGACAAGGTATCATGTGTTATTAATTTAATTTTTTATAAATATAATTTCACAACTGAAACATGCTGGATCGGTAAGATCCTTTAAGCATGTAAGAAGGAAATGTTTTCCTTACTTGTGATTGGTCCGAGTAGTTTTCCCCTAGTTCATAAGCTAACCACCAGGGCTCAGCATGAGCCCCACCCGCAAAGGCAGCCAACCCCGCACCCGCTGGTGCGTCCCGCCGCATCCCCGTCCGCCGCGTGCGCCCGCAGGCGCAATATTTCCGCGTCCCCGCCCGCCGCGTGCGCCCGCAGGCGCAATATTTCCGCGTTCCCGCCCGCCGCGTGCGCCCGCAGGCGCAATATTCCCGCGTACTCGCCAGCCGTTAGTGTTATTTACTTCATGCCTATTGTTATTATTATTTTATAAATATATTTCAAACTGAAACATGCTGGATCGGTAAGATCCTTTAAGCAGGTAAGAAGGAAATGTTTACCTTTCTTGTGAGTGGACGGAGTAATCCTTATCTCTATATGACCTCGTATGTGATTGGTCGAGAATTATTTTATCGCTTTTTGGTTTTACGTATGTAAAAACATGTTTTTTCATATCCTGAACCTTGCCTGTGATTGGATGAAAATTATATTTGAGGATTCGTGTTTTAGATCCAAACGCATTTTAAAATCATACTCGTTTTGGCTCTTGAGCGGTGCACAAGTTCTCTGGTTTGTAATAAAAGTGTTCTATTTTCACTAAGTGTATATCATGAACCACCTTAACATGTATACCTCAATACAAGACATTATCCAGTGGGAAATCAAGATCCCAGGAAGTAGGTTTCATTCTTATATAAAGAAAACCCGATTGGATTTGAATTTTTCAAAGTGTGCTACCAAATACCCTGTTATAATACCAACGCGTAATTTTCTGTGAGTCCAGAAATGAATTACTTTGTATACTGGTAATCACACTGAAGGGTGGGCTTACAAAATACTTTAAACCAAGCTCAACTTTAAACTGGACCGAAACAGTTATTAGCCTGTGCGAAGAAACCAGCGATAAGCAACTTACTCTATCATTTTATAAACATCAAAACATAATCAGTTTGGAAGTTAGATTATGGGAGAGAAATAATGAAACAGCAGTATTTGAACCTACATCATTTGGATTCTACATTTCTGGGCATAGCGCAGATGAAATATATGTTAGAGGTACGTAAGCGCATGTTAATACAGCTGAAGAAGACATATGTGTTATCTAATTACGTAACCGTAATTCATTACATGTTATACCAAGAATACTACGCATTTAAGAAAACCCTGATCGATGATCCTACGGATATCATCGATCGCTTCCTAAGTTCTATAGACGTACAGAAATTCATTTATCTACTTAGAAAACAATGGCCAGAAAGTATTTATGCAGGTGACCCCGAATGTAAATATACCATGATATCTGAGCGGGAACTTTTTACGTATGTGTTAACTGAAGGTATTACTGAGACACGAAACTATATCATCGATAATGATATAAATGATTGGCATATTTGCAAAGATTTAGAGAATTTTAATATAAAATAATCATAAACATAATGTGTAAATGTATGTGGACAGTGTATATATAATAAATTCCTGTATTATATTCTTAATGTTGAACCTTATATATAACAATCATTGTAAAATTATTAACAACTCTTGTAAATATATTAATTTTAGCCCTTATATATTATATATTATAATATTTATATATATATATATATTATATATATATATATATATATATATATATATATAATTTATTGTAAGATAATGATTATTAAATTTCTAATTATAATAGTAAGGTTTTTATTATCTTATTTTTACTTTCTTAAATAAATATTTACATGTATGTTAAGAGTTTAAATAAACGAACCCTAGGTTCAGGATATGAAAAAACATGTTTTTACATACGTAAAACCAAAAAGCGATAAAATAATTCTCGACCAATCACATACGGGTCATATAGAGATAAGGATTACTCCGTCCACTCACAAGAAAGGTAAAACATTTTCTTCTTACCTGCTTAAAGGATCTTACCGATCCAGCATGGTTTCCAGTTGAATCATCATTTATAAATAATAATAACAATAGGCCATGAAGTAAATAACACTAACGGCTGGCGAGTACGCGGGAATATTGCGCCTGCGGGCGCACGCGGCGGGCGGGAACGCGGAAATATTGCGCCTGCGGGCGCACGCGGCGGGCGGGGACGCGGAAATATTGCGCCTGCGGGCGCACGCGGCGGACGGGGACGCGGCGGGACGCACCAGCGGGTGCGGGGTTGGTTGCCTTTGCGGGTGGGGCTCATGCTGAGCCCTGGTGGTTAGCTTATGAACTAGGGAAAACACCTCCGACCAATCAAAAGTAAGGAAAACTTTCCATCTTAACATGCTTAACGGATCTTACGCGATCCAGCATGTTTTCAGTTTGAGAATATATTTATAAAAATAATAATAACCAATGATTCTTGTCTATACTGGAATTACCTTTTGACCTCGGTATTCAGGATTAAAATCAGCCGGGGATACAAAAGGCTTATCCTAAATTTAGGCCTAACGTAATTATTGCACCACATTTCACAGAAAAAGGTCAGTTTGAAATATATTTTGACCTGGAATTTAGCTAAATCGCCCCGGGATCAAAAAGAATTATCCAACAACACATTTATATATAGAGAGAGGTCAGTTTTCGTATCTGTAAGGAAGTCGGGTTTGTTGTGTTTTCTAGTGGATGGATTGTCAATGTACATAGATAATTAATAATTAATAAAAAGAAAACCGAATTCATATTAAAAAACTTTGACAATATTTTTTAGTTAACATGAGTGCAATAATATAACATGCTAAGTGAATAAATGTTATTTTTAAATAAGAACTTAGAAAGAATTTTAAATAAAATACATGTTATGTTAGCAGAGAAGAAATTATTTTGTTATTTTTATACTTATTACATGCTAAAGATGATGTAAGCAGTAATCAATAGATCAAAACGTGGCATAGTTGGCTTAGAGGGGTGCTAGGGGCTGACAGCCTTACTGATTTACTGATTTTATTGCTTTAAGGTACGTAAATATATGTTTTTAATATAATTTTTTAATAAAATTTTAGTAAAAGTTATTTTAAAACTTGATAGTTATAAAATTTATAAACAAAAAGTATTAACAGTTAATAATAAATTCTTTGTTCAAAGGTAATGATTGATTTATTATAGAAGTTTAAGAAACTTGAAATAATTTTAGCTATATTTTGAATGAGTAATATACATGTACGTGTTTAATTAAAACAATGTTTTAATAAATTATACGTTATATGTGTAAGTGAGTGTGCGTGTATGTGGGCGTGTGTGTGTGTGTGTGTGTGTGTGTGTGTGTGTGTGTGTGTGTGTGTGTGTGTGTGTGTTCTAAATAATAATAACAATAGGCATGAAGTAAATAACACTAAGTATAATAATAAAAATAAAATAATAAAAATAATAGAAATAAAAAAAATAATAATAAAAATAAATAAAAATAATAAAATAAATAAAAAGTATTAAAACAAAATAAAAAACATAATGTTAATAAATATATGAGTTAAAACAGTAAAACATATAAGTTAAAGCAGTAAAACATGAGTTAAAGCAGTAAAACATGAGTTAAAGCAGTAAAACAGTAAAACAAAAGCATACTAATCCCCCCTAGGTGTTAGGTAACACCTCTATTGATTTACTGATTTACTGCTTTAAGGTATGTAATGTATATGAGTTAAAGCGGTAAAGGCAGAAAGTTAAAGCAGTAAAAGCAGAAAGTTAAAGAGTATAAAGCAGTAAAACAAACGCATACTAATCCCTTAGTGTTAGGTAACACCTCTATTGATTTACTGATTTACTCGCTTTAAGGCATGTAAAATGTTAATAAATATTGTGAGTTTAAAGAGTAAAAACATATAAGTTAAAGCAGTAAAACATGAGTTATAAGCAGTAAACATTCGCAGTTTAATAGCAGTAAAAAGGTAAAACCAAAAAGCATACTAATCCCTAGGTGTTAGGTAACACTTCCTATATTGATTTACTGATTTACTGCTTTAAAGGTCTGAAGTATAATGTTTTAATAATAATTTCAAGCACTCTGGTTTTTTTCTTCTTACATCCAATTTTTAAAAATTTATAAATTAAAAGTACTAAGTAAAATATAAAAGATGTTCTGTAATGCGTTACAGTTTTTAGGTTCGCGAAAATGTTTTTAATAAAAATGTTTAAGTGCCTAAAATTAGGATGGGCTAAAATTGACCCATGGAAGACAAAAGGGTTGGTCGTGTGTTTATACATGTGTATAAGTGTAAATGTAAGTGTAAGTGTCTATGGTGAGTGTAAGTGTCATAGTGAATGTGTGTATAAGTGTAAGTGGGTGTGTGTATGTGTGTGTGTGTTGAGTTGTGTTACCTACCAAAGCGCTTAGGCATCAGTTACTGGCTGGCTCAAGGTGGGTGGAGGCTAGGTGGCAGGTGTAGGATAGGTGTAGGCTAGGTTAGGTTTGATTCTAGGTTAGGTTAGGTAGGTTAGGCTAGGTTAGGTT
>JABUQX010008686.1:12500-15000 GCA_015478945.1 Trachelipus rathkii
TATTATATATATATATACTGTCTCTCTCATCTCTCTCTCTCTCTCTCTCTCTCATCTCTCTTCTCTCTCTCTCTCTCTTTCCTCTCTCTCGCCTCGCATCGCTTTGTAGATGCCCACATCTATGATGTGGCGTAAGAGATGAGCCATCAAAGTGTGATTTCATCAAAGATGATCAATCAATATAGATGGTATCAAAGATGACGTCAATCAAAGATGAGTCATCAAAGATGAACCTTCAAAGTTGAGCATCAATGCTGAGGCATTAATGCTGGGGCATCAAAGTTTGAGCCATCAAAGTTGAGGTATCAAAAATTTCGAGTGTGTGAGTGTAAGTGTAAGTGTACCTGTGTGTTGGGTGTGAGTGTAAGTGTATATGGTTTAATGTAAGTGTCATAGTGTGTAAATAATGTAAAATAGTGAATGTGTGTATACAGTGTCGTAGTGTATGTGGTGTAAAGTGTTTAGAAAAAGACTACTCATAGTAGAAGCATCCTAGCAACTTGTATATACACCAATCGAATCCCTCATACCTTTATACCTAGGGGTAGACACCCATATTAGGTCTATTCTAGGCTCAGGGGAGGCTAGAAAAGGCTTGAAAAGAGTGGCACTCAGTTGGCACTATGTGGCAATCACTTGGCAACTATGTGGCACTCACTTCGGCAACTCATTGGCACTCCCTTGGCCCTCATTGGCACTCGTATGGCCTCACATCTAGGCACTCACCTGGCACCTCATCTAATACCATAGAATATAGAACAATACTGCTTATTAGATAGGTTGGGAACCATCAAGCCATCAAGATATAGAGAGAGTATTGACCCATGGTATATGGTAAGGTCAAAGGCAAGGATAAAAAAGGTTAAGACATCAAAAAAGAGTAAGTCTCTAAAGGAAGGACAAAAAATTACCAGAGTAGATCAAAATTGCCCAATGGACGACCAAAGATTGGCAGTAGAGTAGTTATGATGATTAAGTTGGTAAATGTAAGTGATTTGAGAGTAAATGTAAGTGTCCATAGATAGAGATGTGTATAAGTATCATAGATGGATAGATATGATATAAGTGTAAGTGTGTGTTGTGGGATGTGTGTGTGTGGTGTGCGCACAGCGCACGTGTGTAGGTGTTCAAGTTAGGATAGATCCAATACATGCGTACAATTTAGGAACGAAATATGTGACGGGATGGGCCACGAGTGGGCAAAAAAATTGGCGTGGGCAAAAATGACCATGGTAATCTGGCAAGGTTCAAGGCCGAAATATCCATGGTCAAACAACGGTTAAGACACTCAAAAACGGGCTAAGCCCCTAAACGGAATGAAGATCAAAACAATTACCGTGGGCAAAAATTGACCCATGGTCCGAAAAAATTAGGGGGCGTAAAATAGGGGGGCAATACGTACAACGGTTGCTTACGCAGCCGTTGGCACACACCTTCTTCGAAGGGTGCCAAAAATTAGGGTTGCCGAAAAAATTAGGGTTGCCAAAAATTAGGGTTGCAAAAAATACCGTGGGTCAAAAATGACCCATGGAAGACCAAAGGGTTGGTCGAAAAAATTAGGGTGGGGTACGTACAACGGTTGCTGACGCAACCGTTTGGCGCAACCCTTCTTCGAACGGGTTTGCCAAAATTAGGTTGGCCAAAAAAATTGGGTTCCCCTCCCCCCAAAAAAAAAAAAAAAAATTAGGGTTCTCAAAAAATTAGGGTTCTAAAAAATTAGGGTTGCCGAAAAATACCGTGGGCCAAAATTGACCCATGGAAGACGGAAGGGTTGGTCGAAAAAAAGGTAAAGTCCCAAAAAGGTAAAGGCCCAAAAAGGTCAAGGTCAGGTAAAAAATTTGGGCTCAAAAAAGGTCAAGCCCAAAAAGGTAAAGGTCAAAAAAGGTCAAGGTCAGGTAAAAAGTAGGCCAAAAAAGGTCAAGGTAAGGTAAAATCACCGTTGGTCATTTTGACCATCGTCGTGCGGAATCGATACCCTACTACTGTCGGAGATGCCATTCTTGTGGGGTTTCAGCTAGCTAAAGGAATTCCTTATTAGAACCTTTTATATATCGAAACTAAATTTATTATTGAATCTAAAGGTTTCTCATAATTCTTCACCCGAAAAGTAAGAAGTATCAGCCATATTAACCAATACCGATATCAAAAAATTGCCGATACTACCGATACCGATACTTTCGGTTCATCCCTAATATATACCGTATATATATATATATATATATATATATATATATATATATATATATATATATATATATATATATATATATATATATATTATATATATATATATATATATATATATATATATTAGATGGATTAAATATATATTATATTATATATATATATATATATACTGGTATATATACTGTATATATATACTGTATATATATACTGGTACATATACTGTATATATTACTTTGTTTCATACTAACATAATGACGAGAATATCGATGAGTTGGGGGACCCTTTACTTCCGAAAAACACAGCCAATTCTGCT
>JABUQX010008686.1:25000-30000 GCA_015478945.1 Trachelipus rathkii
AAATAATAACTAATAATAATAATAATAATAATAATAATAATAATTAATATATATTATTCAGTCGTCATCAACCAGTATTCCAATATATTTTTATTGAAAATAATTTTTTTTATTTAATATATATATATATATATATAATTATATATATATATATATAATATTATATTATATATATATATAGAAGAGATAAATAAGATATATTTAATTATATAATATATATATATATATATATATATATACTAATTAGTTTACTACTGTGAAACGTAGTTTTTATGTTATTTCTTACGTAACACCCTTGAGAATAAATCAATTTTATCACTTTTATTGCATGATTTGTTCTTATTTGTACATAGGTTGGAATTTTTCAAACTGGTTTACTTTTTAGTATTTTTATTGCACTTAAACTTTTTGGTCAATATTTGTTAAAACTTTATTATTTGATAAAACAAAGAATTCACAAAAGATTTTTTGGGAATAATATTTAAAAATAACAAACGCTTTATGAGTCAAATAGCTTTAGTTTACTCTGTAATGTTTATGTAGACTATCTTTTCTTTTTTGAAGAAGATTCTCGTATTCCTTATAAAAAAAATTGACTCCCACTCTATTTTAACCAAACGCTCAAACTGAAGAGGTCCGGATAAGGACGAAAGCTATTTGACTCATAAAGCGTTTGTTATTTTTAAATATTATTCCCAAAAAATCTTTTGTGAATTCTTTGTTTTATCAAATAATAAAGTTTTAACAAATATTGACCAAAAAGTTTAAGTGCAATAAAAATACTAAAAAGTAAACCAGTTTGAAAAATTCCCAACTATGTATAAGAAAAATCATGCAATAAAAGTGATAAAATTGATTTATTCTCAAGATATATATATTACTATATATATTTATATATTATATATATTATATATATTATATATATATATATATATATTATATATATATATATATATAATTATATATATATTATATATATATATATTATATATCATATATATATTATATACTTTTTGCTTGCTGCAGCAAAATGTCTATAATTGAAGCTCGATCTGCTTTGTAAACGGCCTTAACGATTAGATGTAAAAGAAAGATTTACAATTGGTTTACCCAATCCTCCATACCCATCAGTTCAATAATGAGTAAGATTCGTGTTCAAGCTCTTTCAGCTGAGTAACGATTCGCCTGGATATTGCTATTTAGGCAATTTTGTAAAATAATTAGCTTTCGTATATATTAAAAGAAGTGAGGTTTGTTGTTTTAAAACAAAATGTATGAACAAATTATTATTATTATTATTATTATTATTATTATTATTATTATTATATATTATTATTATTATTATTATTATTATTATTTTTATTATTATTATTATTATTATTATTATTATTATTTTATTATTTCAAAAAAATTAAGTTTGCGATTTTTAAGGGTATTAACGGCAGTGAGGGGCAGGAAATAAAAATATAATAATAATAATAATAATAATAATAATAATATAATAATAATAATAATAATAAATAATAATATAAATTATTCATATTGGTTGTCAATACTTCTAATATAAGTTTTATTGGAATAAAACTTTTAGTTCATGCATTTTAAATATTAATATTTTTGCTTGGATTGTAATATTTAAAGATAAGAGTAAATAATTTTATTTTTATTTAAATAATAATAATAATAATAATAATAATAATAATAATAATAATAATAATAATAATAATAATAATAATAATAATAATAATAATAATAATAATAATAATAATAATTTAATCGAATATTAATATCGTGTTTTTATTAAATATTATTTAATGTTAGGAACTTCCTTAGGCCATCGTTGCCTTTCATATTATGGAATGATCTAGTCAGGGTATGTGGACGGGTAGAGAAGATCCTGAACCGCTACAGGGTTTGTAGATGAGACTAGGGTTTGTAAGCGGGAATTTGATAATCCTTACGTCAGGGGATGCCCTTCATGTCTTCTAGGGTTTGTAGACGGGAGGGTATGACCGTCGAGCTCTCCAATGTTATAGATGGGAGGGGATGATCCTCGAACTCTCCAGGGTTTGTAGATGGGAACATGGTAACCTTCGTGCACTGCAGGGTACAAAGACGGGAATAGTGAAGATTTAATTGCACATAATAGTGAACCTTCTCAATTACACTTATACTTCAATGTAAAAATATATTAAAATTAAAAGAACCACAAGAACCACCACAAGAACCAGAAGTCCCCATAAAACATATCAACCATCTTCTCTTCAAAAAAAAAAAAAAAATTCTTTTCTTCTACATAAAAATAATTTTTTTTTCAAGAATATTAATATGGGAAAGGAGAAGGCAATAATTAGATGAGTTTGATGTTCTCTTTAATTTTAAGGGCACAAAGCGAAACTGATTATTTGAAACATTCTCAAGTCCAAGCTAAATTTTTGTTAAGAATTTAAAATTTTAAATGATTACTTTATGCAAATAATAATAATAATAATAATAATAATAATAAAATAATAATAATAATAATAATAATAATAATAATAATAATAATAATAATAATAATAATAATAATAATAATAATAATAATAATAATAATAATAATAATAATAATAATAATAAATAATAGTTCAATATAATAATAATAATAATAATAATAATAATAATAATAATAATGTTTGATTTAAACTTGTAACATTATTTTTTATTTATTTTTTTGTGGAAAGTAAATAATAATATATTTAAAATAGTTTGCCTTAATAAATTTTAAAACTTTTTTTTTATTTCACGGCAACTTTTACAATTTTAAATAGTTCAATTTATATTTTTTAATAAACATTTATTAATATCAACATATTTTATCATTGTTTATTTATACGATTGTTATCATTATTATCAATTATTATCATCACAATATTATTATTATTATTATTATATTATTATTATTTTTATTTCATTAATTATTATATTATTATTATTATTATTATTATTATTATTATTATTATTATTATTATTATTATTATTATTATTATTATTATTTATTTATTATTATTTATTCATCATAATTTTATCATTATTATTATTTTATTATTATTATTATTATTATTATTATTATTATTATTATTATTATTATTTATTTATTTATTATTATTATTTATTATTATTATTTATTTTTATTTTTATTTTTATTTTATTATTATTATTATTAAACTTATGATGTAGCCTTTAACAGTTAGATAAATGTTTTGTCTTTATTTACTTGATGCTGTTTTCGCACGCATAAGTGGCGGTGGTCTCATTCGTTTAAAAGGATCACATTTCATATATATTTTTTCTATAAATATATTATATATATATATATATATATATATATATATATATATATATATATATATATTATATATATATATATATATATATATATATATATATATATATATATCTGAGGTCGGCACTTCCGCTCTTTAGTCGCTAGTCCGCTAGTCCGTTCGGAGCGGACTACCAGAATAGGGTGCGGACTAGCGGAGGTGCGGAGTCGTCAGAAAATTAGCGGACTTGCACGTGCGGTCAAAAAAGTTTCCGCTCTTTTGGTCCGCACCTTTTTTTTGAAAATGAATATTCAGTTTACTTATAAGAATTCTTATTTGGTTATAATAAAGAAAATATAATTTTATTTTAAGTTTATAACTAATTATACTTTTAGTCTAAGACTTATTGTTTTTTTAATAATTAAACTTCCAAAACCAATCTCAACTTCCTTAATGGTACCATATATAATAAATAACATTTTAATTGATTTTATAGACTGAATGGCTATTACCCTCATCTATAACTTTAATTATTTATATTATTGCTATAATAACTAGGCAATATTTAAATCAATTTCTGTGTAAACAAATATATATATATTATATATTATATATATATTTATATATATATTATATATATATATAAATATATATATATATATATATTAATATATAATATATATATATATATATATATATTTTATATATATATATAATTTATATATATATATATATATATATAATGATTATATAAAAAAAATATATATATATATATATATATATATATATATATATATTATTTGGTTTTTACACAGAATTGATTAATATATATATATATAATAATATTATTATATTTATATAATATATATATATATATTATATATATATAATATTATATATATATATATATATATATATATATATATAGCACCGAGCGATACGTAGCATTATCATCGACTCTGCAGGCGTCGAGGCTTTCATGGATTCTACTAAATCTTGAACGAAATAGACCTTCTTATGGGTGGACAGGGTGGTCAAAAATTTTCAGAAAGGGAGGCAGAATGATTTAGGTGAGGACCTAAAATTAGCAATGGACTGCTGGAAGCGAACTAACACCAGCACCCTTCACCAAGGACATCTTTCCTTTCAGCGTAGGAAATTTGTTGACTTGTTCATAAAATTATAATCACTCCCTAGTCTCGCTTGCTGTCGAGCGAATATTTAGTTAGTGGTGGGGATATTTTGAGGGCAAGAGGTCAGCCTTAACTGCTTTTTATTTTGGAGGCAGCTAATCTTTTGAAAGGTATATGGATCTTTTGTCTTTTGCAAGAAGACATTGAGGAGGAAGTGGAAATCTTGAGATTTTGTAAATTTTCATTCAATTTTTCATATAATAATATAAATAAATTTGTAAGGATATTTACTATTTAGTATTTAATATTAACACCTTTTGTGAAGTCGCACATTATTAGCGTGAGACGTGCGGACGTGCGGATGGCGGTAGCGGAGGTTTGATGGTCTTAATAGGTGCGGAGGTGGGGCGCTTAGCGGACTACGTTTTTCTCAGGTGGAGGAGGTGCTAGGGACTACCCTAAAATGAGCGGGTGCCCACTCTGATTTATATATATATATATATATATGATATATAATATAATATTATATAATATATATATATATATATATATATACATAAAAAAA
>JABUQX010008686.1:35000-37500 GCA_015478945.1 Trachelipus rathkii
TTCAGCTACCAATTGATTTTATGTATGGATTGATTTGCCTCAGGATGCAATATCTAATAGTTCACTTACAACTTTTTGAAAATAGGTTGAGCATCCTATACAATTCCAATTAATTTGAATAGCTACATAATTAATATACATTGTTCTTTTTATTTTATATTTGTTTCAATGAAGTCTTCTCAGCAGTGGTGATAACGTCAAATAAAAAATAAAAATAAAACTAAATTTACATGCTTGACTTTATTGAAATGTATTGACGTCTTTGGAAAGATATTATTTACAGTATTGTTTAGTATCTTCTTTGTAACTTAATTATGTTGCATGTATTAAGTAGTGGGATAGTAGTGATTGTAAAAAATATATATATATATATATATATATATATTATATATATATATATATATATAATATAACATAAATATATATATATATATATATATATATATATATATATATATATATATATATATATATATATATTATATATATATACTTATAATATTATATAATATATATATTATATTATATACATGATGGGCGTAGAGTATGGGTTCAAAGATTAATTTTAGTATCTTTACCATAAGTTTAAAAACTACACGAGACCAATATTCCCTAGAAATTCGATTATAAATTGGCAAAATAGGTCAGAACATTTATCGTAGTATTTTGTACCTTAATTTTGCAAAACATGCAAAATTTTAGTACGTTGTGCGCGCTCGCGAGCACGCACACACACACACACCACACACTTATTTTACTATTATATATATATATATATATATATATATATATATATATATATATATATATTATATTATTATATATTATATTATATATATATATATATATATATATATATATATATTATTATAATAATATATATATATATTTGGTCAGCATCCCGAAAAGGCCAGGCATGTACTAAAAAACTATAACAGCTAAACGAAAATAAATATAATTTTATTATTAGTTAGTATTGCGCTGGCAGTATTAAAATAAAAATACAATAACGCTTTTTAAAATTTAAATTATTAAATTTAAAAAATTAGTTTTTTGAGAATTTGAAGATTTTCCCTTAATCCGAATGAGCCACGCAAAGGTGCCATAATGTTGAATTTTTTTTTTAAACTAGAGAATACCTACGGGTAAACAAGAACGATGGATAGAGTCGGGGTTTCTCGGCCTACCGGGGGACGAACCGTCCTCTGTCTCCGTGCTGAACCCGGCTAAAAGATATAAAGGAAAAATAATATTCTTCAAAGCGTAAAAAAAAATGGTATTTGTCAACTTTTGCTCTCGAGACTATAATGCGGTTTCAAGGTCAATCAGAGCGTGCACTATTTCAGGTCTAGATATTACTAAATTTTAAGGAGTTATTAATAAATATTGAATAAATAATTTTTTTTTTTAGTTCTTTCGATGAAATTACTTGCTGAAATCAAACATGTTTTTTTTCATTTTCCTGTAGATGTTATAGTTTTCTTTACATGCCTGAACTCTTCGGGATGCTGGCTAGTATATATATAATATATATATATTATAATTATATATATATATATATATCTATATATATTATATATATATATATTATATATATATTATATATATATATATTATATATATATATATATTATATATATAGTATATATAATTAAAATTGATTGGTCCAAATAAAATAAAAAAAAATTGCAAAACACGAAGATTTATTTCAGTTTACATTTGAAATATGGTTTTTATTTATATTTTGTCATCTGTCCCTTGGCTTTGATGACCATTTCCAACCGTTTAGGCATCTATTTTGATAGGTGACGTCATGTAACTATGGTCCATGCTTATCCAAAGGAGTTTTAGCGATGCGATAGGACGTGGTATGGATGAGGTGTTTGCTATTGCTAGGTGTTGTTTTATGTATAACCTGCAGTTTTCTATCGGTTTATGGTCAGGGCCGTTCCTTGGCCAGTCCAGAATGGTAATATGGTGGCGAGCAAGGTACGTCTTGACACGTTTCGAGGTATGGCAGGGAGCATTATCTTGCATAAAAAAAATTTGTTTGATGAATGTTTACAAGGGGGAGAAAATGGTTCTCCAAAACCTTCAAATAGCGCTCACTATTCATTGTAATTTGTAACGTTCTTAGGAAGGAAGTACAGGCCTCCCCCTACCAACATTTCCACTGAAACAACCCCACAACATTACCTGATCTGAATTTATGACAGTCATGACTGTGTTCTTAGGATGATATCTACTGATGGAATTTGGACGTCCTACGTGTTTGGGTGTCCCCCTGAAGCACTTAAATGTGCTTTCATCCGAAAACATGACCTTCATCCAGTCTTCACTACTCCAATGCCTTTATTGTTTGGCGAATCGAACTCTCTTCTTCTCATTGTTCGTACCAACACATATTTCAGCAGCTGTGAATGCGTCTTCTTTAATTCAGCAACTGTAACCAAAGGGTTCTTAAGCACCTCTTTTCGCAGCAACACATCCGTCTTTCGGA
>JABUQX010008686.1:52500-55000 GCA_015478945.1 Trachelipus rathkii
CACGTTTTTATGGTCAATCACTAAATCTATCAAGAGAAACGCTTTATATATTAAATATATATGGTTTTCTTTTTTTTGATTGTTTTTTTCAAAAGCCGTCCAAACAGTAAAATGGTTTTGAGTGATTATGTTTTTTCGAATGGGATTAAATTAACTTCTTTTATTTGCGTTCCCATAAACATATCCTTTAGAACCATATAGAATTAGGCAATTTTGATATAACATTTTTACTAACGATCAGGTGTTGCCAGAAAGATGCCTTTAACAGAAGAACTTATAGCTGTTGCCGGTAAACCACTTTTTATCATATGAATCCTCGGTTAAATGGTAAATGTTGCCTATAATCATTTTTATTTTAGTTGTTTAGATGGCAAGATCCAATACTTTTTTTTGCCTGGGACGGAATGAGCCCAAGTTTTCACCACCACCATATAAAAATGGACAAATAAAATTCGGAAATTTTCAGACTCGATTATTGACATATATAAATCCAACCAAATAATTACTTTTTTTTAGGACCCCTCTAAAACGTTGATATTCCGGTGTTTTCTGAGTGACTGTAGTCAATAATTCTTTCAGAATTAATATTCAATTTTTACAAATTTCATAGAAAATTCATGTTTCTGTTAACTTGACATATCATTTCAGAACGCACTTTCCAGAATCTTTTTAGCAAAATAATGACTTTCAAACTTGAAATATGCAATAGAGTAAAGGCATCCATTATCTAAAAAAGTACAGAAGTATCTTTTTCGATTTTTATTGAGTTTTGGTGCTCAAAGACGTCCAACACAATTTCCAAACCTCATTTTTTTTTTTTTTAATTTTGAAATGAAAATTGCGATAATTTTTTTTCTGTTCAAGTGAAAGTGGATGAAATTTTCAGGGCATATGTAGTCGGAAAGATGCATCTTTTTTTACTTAGATAATTTTTGTATATACTCAAAAGTAAAATAAGAAATTTTTAAAAAATCTTTGACGTAAAAATTTTTTTTTTGGTAAAATTTGTCCAAAGACAAATCAACAATAATAATAATAACATAAGAAATAATACTAAATAAAACAATGTGCACCACTCTCCCAGACTACATAGGCCCTGAAAATTTCATCCACACTTCGCCAGAACAAAAAAAAAATTTATCGTGCAATTTTTCATTTCAAAATTCAAAAAAAAATGGTTTTGGAAATTTTGGTGGACGCTGAGCACAAAACCTTCAAAAAAATCGAGAACAAGTATTTCTGGTAGCTTTTTTAGATAATCGGACCCTATCCTATGCATATTTCAAAGTTTGGTCAATTTTTGTAAAAATTCTGGAAGTTGCCTCCAAAAATGTCAGAAACATAAATTTTCATGAATTTTGAAAACTTTGAAATTTCTGAAAGTAATGATACAGTACAGACACATAAAAACACCGGAAATCAACGTTTTATAGTGCAAAAAAAGCATACATTTTGGTGTTATATGAGTCAAAATCGGCTGAAAATTCCGAAATTTTATGTCCCATTTTATAGGTGGGGTGAAAATGGGGCCAGCCCCCAGCCCAAATTGATCTTGTCCCTTTAGTGAAGAACGACCACGAAGTGATTTTTTTTGATTCATTTTGGACGAAATTCCTTAATGCGTAACTGACACTGAGTAATTGCGTTCACCTACAGTTCGTCTGATTATTTTAATTATTAACGGCTACAAGGAAAGAAATCTACAGCACAGTGCACAAAAATTGGCTGAAAAATATAGGACTAATATTTCAAGTTACCACACGAACGCCGGATGCGCTATGGCCAAGCGACAGTGTTTCCACTTGAGGGATTTTTATCCTACATTTTAGTGATATTTTTGCATATTATTATTTAAGATCACCATCAATCGAGTTTACAAATGTTTGTTAAGTATTGTTCGATAATTTTTCTTCAAAATTCATATTTTAATATCAGGTAAATACATAAAAATTAATTGGCTAATTATTTTTTTAACTTGTGGAAAACACAAGCTTCTCTTACTCTTATAGATTCGGTCAAATTCGTAGAAATTCTGTATTGATAAAAAATCTTGAAGAGTAATTTTTTAGGAATCCAATACACACAGAACTAGAAACAACAGAGTGGGTAATATTTTGCCGGATACTTTATCCAAAAGCTTCGAACCACCCTTTATTTCTTGAATCCTGCTACCTCTCGCATACTTCCCAGCTTTCGTTTACACCTATATTATCACCAAATATATTTCTATGCTCCGACTCCATGTTTCACTCCAAAAACTTTTCAAACTTCCAGAATGCGGCTCAATTACATCTCGCTACACAACTGCTGCATGGAAACAAGTAAACCTGAGAATATTTACTAAAAGTCAGATTTTCGGTGTTTTTATGATTTGTGCTAAAAATGCTCAAACATTTGCGTTCGTTTTCTGTCAACCTATAGCGCAAAATTCTGTAAAAGAAATGCACACCAATATACGTAAAAATATTGTCCCTATTCCTGAAATGTAATATAGGATAAA
>JABUQX010008686.1:65000-72500 GCA_015478945.1 Trachelipus rathkii
TCATCATTTATATACTTTTATACCGATGACTACCATGACTACCTTACATTCGTTGTGTTCCTACTCACTTGTTGAAATTATGTATTAATATATTTTCATAGTGATATGACTGACGTCATAGCGGTGGAGCGCGTTGTCAATCACAACTTTTGTATTACAAAAGCATTCCCGTAGCCGACGTTCATATTTGTAAAGAGGTAGGCTAGCCTACCCTCAGGAGTCATAAAAATTTTATATTCTCTTTCGGATTATGAGCAATTATTTCTGATGTGACGTCACTACTCTTTATAATTCCAATTTTGACTCATAATTATGAGTCAAATATCTGACTCTCATCTTTCTCTTATTCCTTATTTGGGGAATAGAAAACTTGGTCGTTTTCAATGTTTCAAAAACTCAGTCCCTCTATCTATCTCGCCGAAGCAACCTTCCACACAGCTAAACTAATTTTTTTTAGACAAAATGTAGAAACATTCAAAATACTTTTAATTAATTATTTTTTTTATTTATTTAATTATTTTTTGATTATCGTTTTGTTGTTGTTGTTGTTGTTGTTGTTGTTGTTGTTGTTGTTGTTGTTGTTGTTGTTGTTGTTGTTGTTGTTGTTGTTGTTGTTGCCTGAGTTAGTTTGTTGTTGCTATTGTTATTGTTGCCGTAGTTGTTGTTGTTGTTCTTGTTGAACTACTGTTGTTGTTTTCATTACTATTTATTGTTACTATTGTTGTTATTTTTGTTTAATATCAAGAAACAACTTTTCGATATTTTTAAAACCAAAATAATTTAATTACATTTTGAATGAAAATTCAATTTGTGTCAACGTCAAAACCTATGTTTTCTTTTATTTTCCTTTACTTAATTTATGTTACTACTTTTTCTTTCCATTTTTCTTGTTTTTTTTTCTACTAATTTATGTTTGTGTGTGTTTGTTTGTCCGTTAGTTTATATGAAGCGCAATAAGTCTAGTTTGTATTTCTAATTTATAATTATGAGTTCAACAAACTTCAGAGAATATTCCAAATTAATCAAAACTTCACTCGGAAACACTAAATTTACAAAACAGACGACCCACCTCCACTATTCTAACTTTCTAATCATATATATATATATATATATATATATATATTTTACATATATATACTATATACTATACAATTCTAAAAATTATATCTATATATTATATAATATATATATATATATTATATAATTATATTATATATATATATATATATATATATTATATATATATACTATATAATATATATATATATATTATATATATAAAAGATGTTGTCAATGGGGGTTTTTAGCTTGTTGTGGTATATATATATATATATATATATATATATATATATATATATATATATATATATATATATATATATATATATATATATATATATATATATATATATATATATAATATATATATGGACTGTTTTGGAGTTTTGTTTTTAGTTCTGGAAAATTTTTAAAAGGCGAATTGAAAATTAATTCATTTTATAAAAAGATATTTTAAGAAAGTTATTAAATTTATTTGATTTTAAATTTAAGTAATGTTTGGTACTGTTTTGAAGGATAAATTAAGGAAAAACTAACGCCATGGACGAAATATTATCTGACGCTGCATTTGTACCTTTAAAATTTTTTAAAACATGTTAATGTTGATTTTAACTTGTTAAAAAGTGTTGAAACTTTTTAAAACTTGTTAAAAAGTGTTGAAACTTGTTAAAACTTGTTAAAAAGTGTTGAAACTTGTTAAAAATTATTAAAAAGTGTTGAAACCTGTAAAAACTTGTTTTATCTTAAAAAGAGAGAAAAAAGTCGATTTCAAAATTGACTAAAATAATTCTTTCTGATCCAAACATTAAAATGTTAAATTACTCGTACGAATAAGGAAATTCGTACTAGGTACATGTATAAAAACTCGTATTAAGTATTCGTACGAGAAAAGAAAATATTCATTCATGATAACATACGAAGCAATCGAAAAAAAGAGAACCATAACGTTCTAATAATTTGAAAAAAAAACTGTTACCTAAATGGCTGTTATTAAAGCATAAAATTTTAGAAACAGTAAAAAAAAACACATAACAAAAAGATATCAAAATTTTTTAAAAATTTATAAAAACAAATAGAAAAGATTTAGACATGCCTAAAAAATTCAAACAGACTTTTGAATTAGTCAAAAAGTTTTCAAAACTCATGAGAAATTCTTTCGACTAATTTTGAAATTCGCTCGTAGTCATCTGGAATTATAGATAGCTTTAATTTGTTTGGTGCATTTAAACCTGTTATAGAAAATATATTTTTTAAGAAAATGGCAGATAAAAAGAGACAAGTGCAAAAATATACATGCAAAAAAAAAGGGATGCTGTGATGTGCTTTCACCGCATGCGAAATTTGGTATCCCTTTTATGAAAAAAAATTAGTCCTCATCTTTAGCATCTACGACAGGGGAGAAACCCTCCAGTGACATATGTCACTAGTTCACAGTTCTGACAAGGGAGTGAGTCAATTCTACACCTAGTAATTTAAGTTTCTTTACTATTCTCATATCTTGCTGATGTCTTTCATACAAAAGTGACACCATAGTTGATCTGTTATTGATATATGGTTCCTGAAATTAATGAATCTAGTATCATGTACTAGTATCAACTAGACTGGTAGCTCGCAACCAAACTTGTGAAACCGTTATAAAAGCATCGAAGTGATTTGAGGCCGGAATTTTAAATTTATAAGTCAATTTATAAGAGAATATACAAATGTCTTTTACGCTTCTAAGGTTAAAGAATACTACTGAAAATTTTCAAGTGTTGTCATAGTAGCTACGAGGGACAGAACTGTACACTATTCCACTCCTTTGCATACAGATTTCAAAGTGGAAACTATTAAACGTACGGTTTATCGGACAGATAATCAGCGTACGATTTCTAATACAAATGAAGAGTAAGCTACGATTTATTCTATGAGGAATAAGTATGATTTCTAGTACAAATGAAGAGTAGGATTTATCGTACGAGAGCTACGTATTATTTATCCCACATATGATCAATGTGGGTTTCTAAAACAAATGAAGTGTATGATTTTTCGTACGAGGAATGCTTAAAATTTATATAGCACGTAGATCATCTACGTATGGTTTCTAGTACAAATGAGGAGTTTGATTTATCGTACGAGAGATACGCATGATTTCTAGTGCAAATGAAGAGTACGATTTATAGTACGAGTGAAATGTATGATTTACGGTACAGACAATGCGTCAGAGAACATTTAAAGACTTAAGTAAAAACAAAATCTGGAAAATCTGATTCAAATTTCATATTAAGAAAAATCTTTAAGGGGTCAATACTGTTTAAGCTGTCAAAATATTTATCCTAAATTTTTTTCCATATACTCTATAAATCTCCCCCTCCACCTTACCTATCTGCCCACAAACTTGTATTAAATAAAAGAAGTCGCCCAATATATCCACAAAAATAATCCACAAAATCCACAAAACACGAAAAATTAAACGAAAGCCTAAAAAAAAAATTGACTAAAAAAATAAATAAATAAATATAACAATCAGAACAATTAGACTAAAAACAAATTCCATTTTTTTTCTTGACCTTGTGACCTTGTGACCTTACCATCTATCCCGATTCAGAGGCGTTATTGTGGAAATATATATATACGTATATATATATAATTATATATATATATATATATATTATATATATATATATATTTATAATATCATATAAATATTATTATATATATATATTATATATTATATATATATATATAATAGATCTCTTCAAGTGGGTGCTAGGGACGGGGAGCCCCCTTTCCCAGTGCTTTCTCTTCCCATGTGTGGCTAAGAATATTGAAGAATGTCTTCAGCAAACACCACTATACAAGGATGCAGAATGTGATTGAACGAATAATAATAATAATAATAATAATAATAATAATAATAATAATAATAATAATAATAATAATAATAATAATAATAATAATAATAATAATAATAATAATAATAATAATAGTAATAATAATAATAATAATAATAATAATAATAATAATAATAATAAAATAATAATAATAATAATAATAATAATAATAATAATAATAATAATAATAATAATCTTTGACCAATGTGGTTATGTATATTTGGTGACGCTTAGCGAATGTATATAAAAATATTGAAATAAAATATCACTGATGACGCAAATAAATCTTTCAAGAGCTGATGACGTATAAGTGACGTTTATAAATTGATGACGTATATGTTTTAAAAAATAACCTATAAGTGACATTTAAAAAACAGTTTACATATATAATAAAAAACTTAAAAGTAATAATATTTTTTCAATAATTGTGACATTTAAAATTTAGATGAAATAAATGACATACAAAACCTAATGACGTTTTAATGTTCGAAAAAAAACTATTTGTGACGTTTACAAAGCAGATGACACAAACGATGTATTAAGTTTTATAGCCCAAAAATGTTTAAAAGAAATTATGAACTGTAAGTACCGTTTATAAAAGAAATATAAATGTCATCTAAATTCTGATGACGTATAAGTGTTTAAAAATGATACCGTAAAGGTGAAGTATAAAATACTGATGACATGAATGACATAAAGCCTGCTGATGCATGATTGTCACATTTAATTATAGATGACATATATATTATACCAAAAACCTGTCTAAAACCTATTGACTTATAAATGTTTAAAAAAATAAACAGATAAAGCATAAGTGTGAGGTTTTATAATAGGTGACATAATTAACATAAACCTGATGTTTAAAAAAAAACAGATACAGTTTTAAAATATGATATAAATTACATATAAAACCTGATAACTTATAATTGTTTAAAGGAAGGTTAACTTATAAGTGACGTTTAAAAACAATTGACATTAATGACATAAAAAACATGTCGTATATGCGAGTATTTTTGGAAAAAAAAGATGATGCTTAAAAAATAAATGGTGTAAATTAGTTATAAAACTTGATAACTTATATATATTTAAAGAAAGAATAACCTATAAATGACATTTAAAAAAACATTTGACATATATGACATTATAAAATCTGTTTACGTATAGGTAAAAAAAAACAGATGACGTCACGTTGAATATAAAAGTTAAAGTTAAGTAAGATTATGTTTTGCTGACTATTTCTTCTTCGGCAAATAAATTATAATTATAATTATAAGAAAAAAATTGGATTGAATAGTTTATTCTTAATTATATTCAAATTTTAGTTTAAAAAACTAAATAACTATTAAAAAATAAAAATAAAAATAATGTAAAAAGATAATTTTTGAAAGAAAAAAGAACTTTACTCACGTCTTGCCCCCCATCCAAGTGTTCGACAACGCCTTTTGGCAAGGTAGGTTGCGTCTCGGTGTGACCCCAGACAAGCAGGTCTGACGTAGTCGCTCATCTCCAGGTTTTTCTCAAGCTTTAATAATAATAATAATAATAATAATAATAATAATAATAATAATAATAATAATAATAATAATAATAATAATAATAATAATAATAATGATAATAAAATAATAATAATAATAATAATAATAATAATAATAATAATAATAATAATAATAATAATAATAATAATAATAATAATAATAATAATAATAATAATACGTTATTGCAACTTAAAGGTCTTAGCATAGCTCTCGCACCCTAAGTGCTCGGACTAAGGGTATGCTTCGGTATATACACCTTTGTGGGGTAGAACTAACGAGTCGGTTCGATTACTGGCTAAGGTTATACGTGGATATACACCTTTGTGGGGTAGAACTAACGATTCTGGTCGGTTACTCGCTAAGGGTATACGTACGTGGATATACACCTTTGTAGGGTAGAACTAACGAATCGGTTCGGTTACTGGCTAAGGGGACGTGGATGGCCTAGTGGTTAGAGCATCCGGTTATTGTTAACACTGCGACGCGGTGTCCAATGTTCGAATCCCGCTGATGGAGAGTAAAATCTCCTGTGACTCATTCATTTAAAATGGGGTAGAACCAACAATTCGGGTCGGTTACTCGCTAAGGATGTACATCGATATACACCTTTGTGGGGTAGAACTAACGAGTCGGTTCGGTTACTGGCTAAGGATATATCTCGATATACACCTTTGTGGGATAGAACTAACGATTCGGGTCGGTTACTCGCTAAGGGTATACATCTATATACACCTTTGTGGGGTAGAACTAACGAGTCGGTTCGGTTACTGTTAAGGGTATACGTCGATATACACCTTTGTCAGGTAGATCTAATGTTTCGGGTAGGTTACAAGCTGCAATAGCTTCCTGTACTGCATAACAGTTTATAGCAAAGTTTGAAGACTAAGTTTAATACTCATACATTACTAAAAAAAAAAATACTAAAACAATAAATATTAAAATATATTAAAAATAATTTTAAATATTAAAAATTAAAAAAAATATTAAATAATAAAAATATTATATATGTAAAATATATTAATTTAATTTTATAAATATATTTTAAATATAAAAATATTACAAAATATTAAATATTTTGTTCCTTTTAAAAATATTAAATTCATTAAAATATTAAATTAAAAAAGCATCTCTTTCAACAACAACAACAACAACAACAACAACAACAACAACACACACACACGCACACACATGCACACACACACACACACACACACACACACACACACACACACACACACACACGCAACGCCCGATCGCGTATTTATTCGATCAACAAAGCTGATGATCTTAAAATCCTGTGTGGCTTGTGCTTTGAAGCAGGGTTTTCTGGATTTACCCTACATGTATGGAATATTTTCTTCCTAGTCAGAAAACGCGGCATTCATCGCAGCTCTCTAATTAAATATCCTACAGACTCTGACTACTATAATTTCTTTCTTTCAAGGAGGAGGCAGAATAATTAGAGGGAAGAACCACCCAAACTTAAGCCACGCATATCTCTCAGGTGGGCGCAGATGAAAGTTTGAAGAGAGGAAGATTAAATACAGCAGGAAAAACTGATGAGGGTAAAGAGTTCCACAGAGAAGAGATGGCTGGATGGAAGGAGGCATAACAACGAGCAAGCCGGGGTTTATAATATCCACACAAAATTCATGTGCGGGAGAGGAACCCCTTGTGTTACAAGGGCGGCGCAGTGGCGATGGAAAAGGGCAGCCAATGAGAGAGGCCAACTCCCTCAAGGACATACCTTTGTAATACCTGTAGAAAAGAGATAGTGTGCCAACGTCACGTCGCAGAGATAATAATAATAATAATAATAATAATAATAATAATAATAATAATAATAATAATAATAATAATAATAAAATAATAATAATAATAATCAATAATAATAATAATAATTAATATAAATAATAATAATAATAATAATAATAATAATAATAATAATAATAATAATAATAATAATAATAATAATAATAATAATAATAATAATAATAATAATAATAATTAATAATAATAATAATAAATTCAAT
>JABUQX010008686.1:75000-93484 GCA_015478945.1 Trachelipus rathkii
AATATTTATAATATAAATATATATTATATATAAATGTACATATATATATATATATATATATATATATATATATATATATATATATTATATATATTTACCATCTCATAAAAATTAATTATCGTATATAACCGTATATATTTATATGATATTAATTTATACTATATTATATATAATATACTATATATAAATAATATATATATAATATAGTATATATATAATAATATATAATATATATATATATATATATCATAGTATATAATATAATATTATTATATATATATAGATAATATATATAGAATATATATATATACTATAATATATAGTATTATATTAAACAAGAATATATATCCTAAAAATGAAGGTTTGAAAACAATTTTATGCGGGAAAAAATATATTGAAATAAAAAGATAATTTATTTATTTTTAAAACTAAAATTTAAGAGTTTCATAAAGCAGATTTTGTGTGTACTTTTATTAGCTAATCATTTTATAACGTACAATTTTTTCCTTCAAAATATATTCGAGTACATTTGAGTACATTAATGATTCGTGGAAGATTTTATGAGTTTCTAATGAAAAACTTAAACTAAACACCATACCATAGGTAGATGCACCGCTGGTTGGCGTACATGCATGCCAGACCGCTCGCTGAAGCGTTCAATCCAAATGAGTGCTGCGCTCGAACGGTGCCGATTAAAATTCTTTTATATTTTAATGGGAAAATTTAAAAAAAAATCGCAAAAAGTCCAACTCAAATCATGCACATAATCAAAAAATACCCACATTTTCTCATTTATAAATCTACTTTAGGATAACATTGATATATAAATAAGTATAACTAATAATAATAAATATTATATATATAAGTATAATATCATAATATATATATTATATATAGTAGTAATATATATAGCTAATATATATATATATTATATATATATATACTATATAACTAATAATATATGAATAATATATATATATACAATATATATATATATTGGTAAAATGTTACCTAAAAAAATGACTTTTTCCACTAAATAATGCGTTTTATATCCGACGGGAAAAACAGAAATAAAAGAGTTTATTTATTTTAAACTAAAATTTGTGAAGTTTCAAAAAACTGATTTTGTTGTATTTTTTATTATCATCTTAAATGAGATTTTTTTCTCATTTTCTAAAATTAATTTTATCTTGTAGTTAAAATTATTTTTGTCCTTATTTATTAATATTGTATACATTGAAACCTAAAAACAATAACCTAGATAGGGTAGATGCACAGCAGCTGGGTTACATGCAATTGGCAGACGCTACGCTAGAAAAGCGCTCGCCTCCAAATGCAGACGCGCGCGATGCTGCCATGTTAACAACTTACTCGCGCCACAGCGAGGGTTTTATAAAATAAAGTACTATAATAAGTATAATATATATATAATATTATATATATAATAATATACATAGTATAATATAAATATATATATAATTAATATATATAAAAATGAATCTTAAAATTTTATCAACCCGAACAAATAATAAGATACTACAATCCTTTTTATTTTAATGGAAAAATTAAAGAAAAAGCGCTAAAAAAAAAATCCCTCAAACAAATAATTCGAAAAATCCCATTTTCTCTTTATAATCAATAGAGAATAATAATATTATATATATATCTATATATATACTATAATAGTATATATATATAATATCATAAATAATATATATATAAATATATACAATATATACTATTATATATTATAATATAAATAATATATAATATAGTATATTAATATATATTATATAATATATTATATATATTTATATATATATAGACTCATAATAATATATATATAATATATAAATAATATATATAATATATAGTAGATATATATATATATGACCTGTCTATGATTTATGCCCGTCAGTTTTTTTTATTAGTTGCTCAACTATATGATAATAATAACTAATGAATACTAAACTTCCTAATGCAACTACAGGTTTTTCTCTTTGGTTATATAATATTTCTTTAAAAAACGTTATTAATGACAATATCACGAGGAAAAATTTAACGAAAATCTGAGATAGGCGAAGAAATTATGTTTTAGTGTAAGTTTTAACGCATAAAAAAAAATTATGGAAGAACTATTTATTAAAAATTAAGCAATTTAAAATTAAAAAATAAGAAAAGGAAATATAATGTCTTAAAATAAAAAAAAACATTTATATGAATTAAATAGTGTTTACATATATAAATATGAGTTATGCCAAATTTATTTTTTGAAAAAATATTAAAAGATAATTTACTCTCTCTTTGTCTATATGCAAAACCTATATTGCAGAAAAGCCTAAGGCTAAAAATCTGAAAATCTAATTGAAAATTCAAAAGTGAAGTGTGCGTGTTCGTGCAAAGCAACTCTAATAAAACTGAGTGTAAAACCTCATTTAGTATTTAAATAACAGTAAATTTAAATAAGATGAATGAATTACTTGTTAATAATGACAGTTAAATTTTAATTTATTAAATTTAAACGACTTAAGTGCTTCTAAAGAAAATAAGTTGCTCATATATTGTCGTACATTTGTCATTAAAACCCATGAAAAAAATATTTTGTCGAAAAAACTAATATACAAAAAAAAAAAAAAACTTTGACTTCGGCTACACTTATTAAAGTATATGATTTCAAAAAATGAAAATATTTTCGAAATAATACTCTATATAATTATTTTGTATTTTATTTAAAATAAACAAATAATTTACAGTTAAATATGACCAACATTAAGTTATAAAGATTACAATTGGCAGGGTACCGCCTCGTTCAAATGCTCGATGCCGCCGTTATGGTTGCATATTAAAGTATTATATATATATACTATATAATATATATAGTATATATATATTATATATAATATATATTATATATATAATATATTATAATATTATACTAAATAATATATATATAATATCATAGACTATAAAGAACATTTGAAACAAAGGAATTATATTATACATACTAAAATACATCAGATTAACGTATATGATAGTATAATATATATATATCATATAATAAGTATATATATTATTGTATTAATTTTTGTATTGATTGACCATTTAATATTAATTTTCATGAAAAGAACTTAATAAGATATACATCTTTTAAGTTAATTTTTTTTAATTTATGTTAAATATCTGTGTTTTAATATGATTGCAATAGGATGAATAATTCTATAGTTATAACAAACAAAAACCTCGGAGCTTGGTTTCTTTTGAATTATGTGTGTTATTACAGTAAGAAAAATTTCAATAATTTTCCGAGTCATAGTATCGGTCGGTAGCTGGCCAAAAACGTACGATGCTAAAAAAAAGTACGATTCTATTAAACTATTTTACAATCTTTTAAATATCTAAAACTTTTTGATTTCCTGTTAGTCAGGGACTTAAATTCATGTGTTAAGTATTCAATATACACACAGGGTCATAATATAATATATATATATAGTATAGATATATATATATAAGGTCTATAATATACTATATGATATATATATATACTATAGTATTATATTGATATAATTACTACTATATAATATATACTATATCTATATATATATTAATATAATACTATATAATATATAAGATATATTATTAGTAGACGAAATTTGACGAGAGTCAGGCGTGTGGTTTAAAAACCATGGTAATAGGTATATATATGATAGTATATATATTAATATATTATATATATATATATATTATATATAAATATATATTATATATATATAATATAATATATACTATAATATTTTAGTTATATAGTATATATATATAAATAATATATATAATATATATATAATATATAGTATATATAAATCATATATACTATATACGTATATATATATTATATACTATATACTATATCTATATAATATAATATACTACGTAGTACTAATTATATATGGCATTTAATTAACAGAACAGGATCAGTCTAGAATTATCTCGAAAGAGGTATGAGACTTACAGAAAAAAACCAATTACATATTGGAATCAGCGTATAAAGCTTATTACTAGAATGTAAAAAAAAAAATCTCGAAAAGTTACGATCCACGTTACAGAAAAATAAGATTACATGAGTTTTGAAATCAAGCGTATAAAGCTTATTATATGATAAAATCGTTTCGTCCCCCCCTCTGTCCCAATCCGGTTCGAGCCCCCTAAAAATTGAAGTTCAAGGAAACATATCATTCCATCTAGGCGGCTCGATGCCGCGGGAAGAGGAAGGGACGAAGTCCGCCCCGTCATCCACCTAGAGAGCCGAGAGACCCCAACTCCTGATATTTATGAGGCTTACTCTAGGGTGTTCGTTAGTTTTAAATCATAACAACTTGAATAATTTAGTCTGCAATTTATACGCTGATCCAAAACTGGTAATTTGTTTTCTGTAAGTGGTGTACTTTCGAGATTTTCTTCTTTTAAATTTCATCTATCTGGGTAATAAGCTTGTATACCGCTTGATAAGTGACTTCCAAATATGGTAATTGTTTTTCGTAAAGGCTGTCTCGATACTATTCGAGATAATTCTTGCTGATCCGCTCTGTAATTCACTTATGCAAATTTATATATATATATATATATACTATATATATAGTATATATATATATATCTATATATATATATAATATAATATATATATATATATATATCATATCTTATATATAAAATACTAATATATATATATATATATATAGGCAACACTACTTTAAAAGAGGACCAGTACATAAAAAAGACATTGACTATTTTCGAAAATCGCCCGAACGCTACGCGTGAAAACGCCTGCAGTGTCACGTGTTCTTAGCTAAAACTTCCAATAGAAAGAGCGGCAAACGAAGTACCAAAATGCGCATTTAATTTTTATTTTATAATTTTTAATGTTTAATTTTTTTCTTTATATTTGTTACAGGGGCCGACCCGAGCCGACGGAGGGACCGAGGGGGACGAAGTTCCCCCGTTGTCTCCCGCTGAAGCCGAGAGACCTTGACTCTTTCCATCTTGCGATTTAATCTTGGGGTTATTCCTTTTAGTTAAAAAAAAAAAAAATTGTTTTTGGGTTAGCTTTTTTTTTCGCGACGCTCTTTTTGCTATTGAAATAATGCGAAAAAAATCGAACAGAATTACATCCGTTCGTTTCGATATTATATCCGGGGGTTAACTTCTTTTAAAGGAAACAGTTTCATATATTATATATATAAAATATTAATATATATTATATATATATATATATATATATATATATATTATAGTATATATATATAATATATATATAGAGCTATATAGTCTACTATATATATAGCCTATATATATAGGCCTATATATATAATTATATATATATATATTATATATATATATAATATATAATATAGCATTATATATTATAGTTATATAATAGTATCAGTAGTATATATATATACTATATATATATAATAATATACGTATATATACTGATATATAGGCCATATATATAGGAGTATAGATATATATATATTACTATATATAATAATATATATATATATATATATATATTATATATATATATATATATATATATCTATATATATATTACTATGGCCAGCGTTTAGATTGGTCCGTCATATGTATCTAAAAACTATTTAATACCTACAGTTAAAAAAGGAATAGGATTTTCGGAATGCAGCCGGCAAAAACCGTATTCGTAGCCCTGGGAAAGAGCTTATACATTAATGTAATAGACATGAATTTTAATAAATAACAAATTAAAGGTTTCGTGTATGAAAAATGATAAATTCTATCAAAAAAATCTGCAATCTCTAAAAAACAGTTCATTATAACGGGGACGTCATAAATCTGTAACGGGGTCTGTAACGGAGTTTGAATAGCAAAAATCTCTTTCTCTTGCACAACCATTAAATTATTATAATATATATAATATATATATATATATAATATATATATTAATAATATAGTAGTATATATATATAGTATATATATATATATATATAATAGTATATAATATATACTATATATATATACGGCACACTAGGGGGGGCTCGAGCCGACCGGGAACATAGGGGGGATGTTTTATCCCATACCCCGTAGAGAAGGCGGAAGGAAACCCCGCGACCACCCAAAATACCAAAGAGCGGGGCTTTCCGGAGACCCTCCTCGCAGACACTTCAGGGGACTGGGGGACTGGAGGAAATAATCCTACCCCACGATAGTTTTTCCCGGAAGGCCCGAGAGACGCCCCGAACTCCTGCCATCGGGCGGTCTACCCTTGGGGTATTCTGTTAGATTCTTAAACACCACCCATTATTTAAAGGGCACACCGTAACGGTTACGTTAATTAAAATAAGATTAAACAATTACTCTTCTACATTTTATGTAACTTATTTTTTAAAATCGCTTTTTTGTTTTCTTTTTTTAAACAGGTTTTCCAGGAAATATTCTTCGCTGCATTCAAAAATGTATTCTAGTTTTCATGTTTGTAGCATTAATAGTTTTTTTAAGATACCTTTAATTCTAACAATCTAAGACGGCTTGACATATATATATATATATATATATTATATAATATATATATATACTATAATATATATACTAGCTATTGAGTATAAATTATATATATAATATATATAGTATATACCGTATATATAGTATACTAATATAATATATATATAGTATATTATAATATTTTTACAGTAACTATATATATATATATATGTGTGTGTGTGTGTATAGGTGTAGGTGTATGTGTGTGTACGCACGTGTGTATTTGAGTATTCATAGCCACCTCTTTGGTGTGCTTTATTGCAATCTCAACTTATGATACAAACAAAGAGTAACGAATAGTCACATTGCGGCCATGCATATTTGGGGAACATGTGGCTATTTCAACTTGATTTAGTTATCCCCCATTTTGGGGTTCTCAGGAGGGGTTTCAGGGGGGGGGTCAAAGGAGGATGATCAATATGTATTTGAGTGGGGGATGGGGATAAGAGAAATTCTCCCTTTCTAATTTATTTATATTGGGGACGAGGGGGGGGGGGTTAAGGGAGCGGGCGGGGGGTTTTGCCCTTCACTTAAAAGGTGGTAGCTTAATAAAGCATTGATGTAATGTAGCGAGAAAGATAAGGGAAAAACCCACTACATTTTAGTAGTTAATAGATATTTAAGTAAAAACAGTATAATTTAATAGAAATTAATATACATTTCTAGATAACAATGTATCGAAAGCTATTACTTAATTAGAAATTACAATTTTTTTTAAAAATCGTATAGTATATTAGAGACTTCAATATTAAAAAGAAACATACTAGTATTAAAATTTTATAGTATTGTCAGACTTTAATATTTTAAAAAACCTTATAAGTATTAAAATTGTATAGTCATTGTAATTTAATATTAAAAACCTATAGTATTAAAATTTTCAGTTAATACTTTGTCTATTTTATCTTGCCGTTATAATTCTTTGCTGGTATTACAAATTTTCTATTAAATATCGGATATATCATTGAGTAGTAGTAATATTTATATTGCTATATGTGTAAAAGTACCTATAATCAACTTGTTATTCACTTTTTTTTTATCGTTTTGTAAATTACCAGACGCGTTCAGTTTTAAATATCCTCCGCTAGAATTTCGAAATTTGAACAAGAATGCTAAAATCTTTTACTTAGATGTTTGAAAATAAAATTAAGGGGAAGTGATTAATAACGGAAAAAGAACAATAATGTATGAATTATAGCTTCACACCCTTAAATCTAATCATACTTAACAAAAAATCATCATAACCTTGCCACCCTAGCGCTATCACGCGAATTGTGTAGGCCGTTATACCTTAATTTCCATTGTAGATAAAGCAGAACCTTGTGGAATAACACTACGTATTAAATTTAAAAACAACTGCCCCTCAGGTAATTAATTTTCTTTCAATGAGCTTAAAATATTTTCGAATAAATCACCTGTGAACTCATAAATAAAATAAATAAATTTAAATTTTTTTTGTGTGTCCGAATGCGTTTAAATGATTGAATTGACTGGATAATTAAAACTCCTGGAGGGATAATTAAAAACACCAGAATTTTCTATTAAAATACTAGTATATTACACTATTACTCACTAATGATACATCTGAGCTAATTACTTCCACTATGACTGAACTACTATGTATATTACAAAAAAGCTAAAGATTTATAAGTGTAACGAAAAGCATATATCTCTCATAAATTAAGAATAATAATTAATAATAATAATTAATAATAATAATAATAAAATAATAATAATAATAATAATGAATAATAATTAATAATTGAATAGATAAGTAATTAATAATAAATAATCAGATAATAATTTCTGTTAATAGGTAATCTGCCTTTTGAAACTGAATAGATAATAATAATAATAAATAATAATAATAAATAATAATAATAAATAATAAATCGTAGATTGTATTAGTAAGCACGTAAATTATCACAATGGAATATATATATATATCTTATTTGAGTATATATATAGATAGTATTGTGAATAGTATGATATATACTTATACTAAATATTAGTATGATATTATCGAGTTCAATATTAGTATGAGTATGTATAATATATTCTCATGCTATATATTATAATTATATATATATATATATATATATACTATAGGTTACTATATAATATATAGTATATAATATAAACTTATATGTATATACTATATATAAATACTATATATACTAGTATATATTATATATATATTACTAACTAATATAATATATATATATATATATCATAAATATATATAGCTTATATATATATGCACTGTACGTAATATAGGAATATAATATATATAATTATTTATATATAATATTAATATATTATATATATAAATATAATAATATACTACTATATATGATACTGATAGAATGGTATAATATATACTATATACTTCACATATATATATATATATATATACATATATTACATATATATATATATAAGTAAACTATATATAAATAATATTTATATGTTTCTCGTGAAACCCTTGGGTGGATTCTTCGCACGTTTATTCACCCAAGAAACAAAACTAAGATACACAAAATCTGCTCACGCGGCATGTAGAATAAAAAAAAAAATTTTCAAAAAAGTCCACGTTCCTTGAGACAAATAAACACAATTACAAACCACAATTCATAACACAATGCTAATCAAATTAACACATTAAATTCACAATACTACTATAGCCATATTTACCAACCAATGCTACAAATTATCAACTTCTACAAATTCTCGGTAGCTGTAAGAACCTGATCTCTATCTGTAGGAACCCGTAAAATTAGTATGAAATTTGGTACGTGTTAAAAAGTAACTTTTATTCAAGTAACTTTATTTTTATTATGTTAACAGGTTTAAATAATTATTAAAAAAACTTTAATAATGAAATGAAAAATCTGAAATATATTAAAAAACATTAAATTTTAAAATTTAATAGAAAAATTCTTCCTAAGTCCACACACATCTCTTCTGCATAACAATTCAATAACACCTCACCACACCACACACACACACATCACAAACCACACACACACACAACACCACACACACACACACATCAAATTCTTTTAAAAACTACAATCCCAATTTCGCATTTTCCGAATTATGTTATTGCTATGTGATCTCGGAATTTAAATCCGGTTGCGATTTGACTGAACCCGGGTGCTGGCGGCCAACGTAATCTGGAACTCCCTCGTTTAACTTGAGCAAACTCGGTTCCTCTTGGCTCTAATAATATTCTATTCTTAACATGATTATCGCACTCGTCAAGAATTATATATATATATATACATATACACTATAACCCCTATTAGTATTTCACATTTTCCATACCTAGATATATTCTAATCATCTATCACTACCCGTACTATTCCATATATATATATCTACACCTGTGATATCAATCATGTGAGCTTTATTTCATTAAAATATTTATAAATACTATATACTACTATAGTTTTTTTTTATACTCACATATATATATATACTAAGTAAATAAGACAAGGTGATGCTATCTTTACCTAAATCCTACTTCGATAATGTATAGAGTAGACCCGCGTGGCGAGGGGGTTTTGAGAATGGTGAGTGTACGATAAATTTCAGGGCTAACGAATGAAATAAGCTGGAAACATATTTATGTAAAAGCGTTCGTGAGCAAATTGCTGCTTGATTAATCGCAGCCAGGGCGTTAAGGTATATAAACATCTTTTCACACAATTTTCGAGTTCCTTAAGGTTCACATCTATATATGCTTTATGTTGTTACTGCACCGTATATATATACGGGTAGTATATATATTTTAATGATGATACTATAAACTATTGTAAATATAGGTAATACTATTATATTTTTATAATTTTAATAATCCTTAAAATATTTGTCTAATTTTGTATATTAGTATATTTATTAGTGAGCAGCGTAATATATATGCTCTTGGCTCTTCTGAAGGGTTTTCACAGGGTATCCGAACCAAAATGTGTCAGCGTCCTTTGAGGCAGGCCCAGTGAGAGTCACCCCCACAGGTACATTTATTCACTGATTAGCCATTGTATATGCACAGACGTTTGCGCAGGTCTCGAGATTACACTGTAATGCGAGTCCAATGCGCTCTTGTAGTCAGTCCATATCACTATCATTTCAGCTTTTCTCGACATGTGCGAATCATCCCACCCGCAAGGGAAATAACATTTTAAATTTCGAAACCTCAAGGGGATATATTTATAATATTGCGGACATTGTTTTTATACCAGTCTACTGAGTCACTTGCTTTAAATCTTTTGGAAACATCTATATCACTGACAACCGTACGTGCCCAGTCTCTATAGGTTAAGCTGTAAATAGAGTACTTATTATACTAATTGGGCTCCGTCGGCTTCGATCTATGCCCCATTTTATATATAACACATTTAGCCTTACATATAAAATAGATCTTTGTTTGGCATTTCATTAAAATATATAACATAGTACTAAAATTATCTTGCAACGCGTGCAACTCTATGTGATTTCTCTAATACTTTATTCCCAATATTAAATTCTGGAAATTTTATATTCAAATTTTATGCTATATATTTATTATATATTAGTTATAATTATTAATTTAATATATTAATTCATATTATTATTATATTATAATTAAGTATTATATATTTATAGTATATATATATATCATCGAAGATAATTATCTTATAATAATTATATAATTATTAATGATAATTATTATATTAATCTTTATATATATATATAATATATATATACATTATAATAATTAATATAATATATATATATTATATAACTAAGGCGCCATATAGAGCCCCCTATATAGGCATCATAAATATTTCAAGTGTGTGTGATGACCCAGAGAGCTCCACCCCAATAGTCATACATTCTGCATGACTCATGAGAAAATTTCCACTATTAATTTATTTTTTAAGATCTAACTATGTGAGTATACTAAACTAGATACTATTAATATAATATGATTATATTTAGATATATACAATATATAAATATATATAATTAATTATATATACTTAATATTAATTAAATATATATATATTATTCAATATAATATAATATAATATACATTAGATATCTATATTATATAATTATAATATAGTATTAATATATATAATATTATATATATTATATTAATGATTATAATTTATTAATTATATTTAATATATATATAATATTAATTATATATATTTGCGTTAGGTTTTGGGCTATGTAGGTAGGCGTACTTTCCTGTGTTATATTATATTTTATATTATTTTCCTGCCCACCTTATACTCCTGAGAAGAGACAAGGGGCTCTCAGCTACCTACTCGTGGTGAGATCGGTCTTGCGTCTGTAGATGCTGATAAAAAAAAATAAATTATATCATATAGAACTCTAATCTTTTATTTTATTTATTAAATATATCAATAAAATATTATTACGACAGACTCTTATATGATAATTTTCTTATTTTTTTTTTTTTTTATTCTTTCAGAGAATGTGTGTTGTGTCAAAATAAATGAAATTAAAATCTACATAGTGTAAGATAACATAGCAGATAAACTGGCATAACAATTGAAAAGAGAGAAAGAAGGTAAGAATAACAGACCGCTAGTCGCATAAGACACGCCTTTCATTGAGACCATATAAAATGGCGCCGCTCGAGGCTCTCTAGACCTGTGCTCAATCTGGAATTAGCGGAGATGTTGATGTACACAGTGACGATTCTTCAGGGCTCGATGTTAATTTACTCCAGTCCACGCACATTCGTTGTTATAATGCCACCAATTGCTATTATAGAGGAATGAAACCCTACATCTCTAAGTGAAATGATAATATATGCTGATATATACCTGAAAACATAATAAATTAAATTAATTTCAATTCAGGAATTGTATGTATTTTTTTTTTAAACCAACTGATAACAGGAGCGAAATAATAATGGAGCTTCAGTTAAAATAAAAGCGTTCCCAAGAATAATTTGAGCTATTTAAGCTGAAAACATCTTAACAAGTATATACTTGTGAATAGAAGTAGAAAGAATATACGATTGAATATACTGAAGAATATTATATTTTAATAGGCGAACTGTTGAAATGGCGAGAAGCGTGAAAAAAAATGTGGGCCTTTGGCCATTCCCTCAAGAGAGAAATAGAGTATATAAAAACTGGGTATAACTGTTGTGATGTTTAGTTTTGATGAAGACCGAAAGAAGGTAAAGTGCCGATATTATGAATGACATATATCGCGTTAAAAAGGATATTGTGATTATCTCTGACACCATAGCAAATTGAGGACGAACGAAAATTGAAAAATATTATGGAAATATATGTATGAAATATTAGTAAATAAAAAAGGGTAATATTAAATTAGAATGGGTAAAGTTTATCACTTTCTGAATTGACATACTAACTGACCGGAACTCAATTTAGTGCTGCGTTCTTAGTAATGTGATGATAATATTACAAGTGTGTATTAGAAGCCATCTTGTTATTGATATTATAAATTTGGTAGTAGTGCTTGCTTATCATTGGGTATATAGTAACTTTTCTATACATGAATATAAAAGGGGAGTATGGATGGAACAAGAGGAATATATGGAAAGTATACTGAGATAATTGGCAAGAAGTCCAGAGATTAGGAAAGGATTAAAGGGATACTTGAGACTTATTAACAAAAAACCGGGTGACCAAAACCTACACACGTAGTAGATGTGAGATAACAATTTTCCATAAAGGAGGCCATCATGGACAATTTTAAAGATGCTAAAGAGATTTTACCTTCTTTCCTTTTTATAAATTAAGCTTGGCCGAACAATACAATTGTTAAGCTATCGCGTATTCTAAGAAAATTATATAGAAAGTATTCGTTTTGAGATTCTTGTGTTAGGTACTTTACTTTAGAATTCTATCCCAAAATAAAAACAACAGGGGCGGGGCATAATAAGAGACATATTTGGGTACTCCTTTATTCCGTACAAACCATTCTATAAAATATAAATGTTACAGCATTATTGTGCTCAATTCTATGAAATAATCTCTCATTAAAGGGTAAAGAGTGGATCAATATAACTTATAAGTAGTGAACCAAAAGCCACTTCTTCTAGTCCACTTTTCGCTTAGAAACAATCTAAATATTTTAGATTACTTAAGTACTGATGCCGAAGAATTTAAAACGAAAATAATATAATAATAAAGACGTGTATAGTGTAGTAACTGAGTTTAAGTAAAAACACATATTTACTCATGCTTATTTATTAAATATAAAAAAATAGAGTCAAAATAATATTACGCACCTATAAATTTCTACTTTAAGATTTGAGTTATGCAAACTTAATTGATGTCGCTGATTAAGAGTGTTATTAGCACTGCAAGATACCGTCAATTTTTTTAACCGTATTATTGCTCTAAATTCAGAGTAAAAGCCCTGGAGATGTTGTCCTTGTAGGTAAGTCATTTGAATGTACGAAGCGGGCAGTAATAAGTATCTTAATAATAGGCAAATACATCTTATATCAATATTATAGAAATTCTGCGAATGAACTCGTTAAATAATATTAAGTGACTAATATACGAGTAGATAGAATTTGATATGTAATCAAATTTTGAATGAAATATATATATATATGCTTAATATATATCTCATTACATATAACTTGGATTATATTATCAGGCACAATCATTATTCGCCAACAGAACAGCTAGTCGATTGGTGTTTCGTTTCGTTGATAAGGAATTAAAAGTCAGAAGATTGAAATGGATATAAGTATATTATCATAGCCTAACCACACTTACACTTCAAGTCTGAGAGGAATAGCCTAGAGCTATATATGATGCATTACAGGAATGAAATATTACATATTATAATATAATATAAACATGTAAATTCCACAACTTAGTTTAAAAATATGCAAGTATTAGAGAAAAAAAATGGTAAGAAATGTCTACGCGACTATTCCAACAAGTTATGTAACATGGCAAATTGAGATAATAATAAGGAATAATAAATCTTATGTGAAGGTTAAAAACTAATAATTAATTTATAGAGAATATCTTAATTACCCTAAAGCCATCTTTATTGTCGTTTAGTTCTTGTTTTTTTATGCGAAGTAAACTATTCATCTTAAATATATAGCTTAATATAATAAAAGCGCGATAATACGGCTTTCTTCAAAAGAATGTATTTCTATAGAAATATTATCGATATAATAATACTTATAATAACATAATATATATGGTATTATTAGAAATTTGTTAAAATATTTATAAAATATTTTTTCTCAGTGAGTTATATCCTATAAATCTATAAGCGAAATAAATTTTAGGTTGGTCATAAAACAATATACTTATTGTTTATGCGAAAAACACGGATGTCTCCATATAGTTAACATTAATACATAACTTAGGCATATATTTAATAAAACAAATATTTAGCAAATATTAAAAATAATATCATATTTAATAAAAACATCTTCAACTGATCCCAGTAATTGCTTGATAAAACTGCAAGCTCTTCAAACGAAATCATGTGCTAAGCATGTCAGCTTATCATCATCAGCAGCGAAGTCTGCATTATTTCTTCAATATACATATTTTATGATCGACCCAATTATTTATAAATTCTATCTTTGAGTGATGAGTAGCTCTATCTAGGATGGAATATTTCATCAAAAAACTAAGCAGTCTAGATAAACTATTGTCAGATGAATGGCCCTGCCCAATGTCGCATTAAATCCTGTATTCCATTAGAAGTAAACCCTATAATAGGTTAAATACTTTTTATGATTTTGAGAAAAAATGTCTGTCATTTGGAAGATGTAACAATTAATGTATGGCAACGTCTCTTTTCTAAAGAAATTTTTTAAAACTAAGAATTTTTTGCCAATCGATTTTTCTGATTTCCAGAGGTTACCAAAGTCTCAGGCTACCCAGGAGTGCTACGTGCTCTCCTCTAAAGTAAGCTTGAAGCATTAATCCAAATTAATTAATATAAAATATTTAGTGTTAGTGCGGGAGACATTTTTATTAATACTATATATTCACAATTAATAATAATAATCATAAATAATAATAAATAATAGATAATACAATAATACGATTAATTCTGAGAGTAATCAATATAACTGAAGAATAATTGCATCTAAAGTAATGATATTAATAAATTATGACTCCACCCCTATTGAACAGTGTGAATCGGGAGCTTATGTAGTCCTAAGAAGATCTAAGCGTCTCGAGTTAGCGTCCTGCATCGTGACTCCTCGTCTTAGAGAACTGTGCTCAAGGCAATAAATTCGCAGGGCCAAAGATCCCCACTATCCACCCGCGCGGTAAAAACCACTTCTATGGCCAGTACGATTCTTTGGCTCTCGGCTTTGCTCCCGCGATTTTGGGACATAGCTGCACAGTGTCTCATACCACATGCTATTGATATAACCTAAGAGTTGAAATTATATACGCTAATCCTGAATATTTTAAAATAACAATTTATAATAATTATTAACTGATAATATATTATAAATAATTGACAAAACCTAATTAGGTGAAGCAGAATCTTATTGATTTTATATATACATTTCTGAGACTATTGAATTATCTAACATAAATGTAAAATATTATGAGTAGAACAAATAGTATGCAGGGGAATAAATGAGGTAGCTATAGTTATACAGCAACCATAATTTACATACAAAATTCAGATTGTACAATTATATCTCATCTACAAAAGTATTCACATACAATGACTATCAAAGCTACTTATCCTAACACTCTCCACTCAATACTACTTGTATATATATTATTGCATACATTTAGAAAGGTCTAGTATATATAAACTCGTGTTTTTAAATGAAGATTTATTAAAGTTTACGCTTACGAGAGGCTTCTGTATATATATATTTAAAAACCTCACCATCAGACCTCACATATTAGATTCTTGCTAACAGTTGTGAAATACCAATCATTCATAAGATATTATTTCTAATGCGCTAGTAGCCCCTCACGAGGAAAGAATGCAATACTAGTTGATTATGAGTGGGGCATATCGTTCAGTACATTTAAATCTAAAACCAGGGCATTTTCGCTTTGGAATACCTTATAAGGAAAACGTTTTTAACTACCACAGTTCACAACCATTTTATAATATTATACATACATTTATCTCATATTTAGATATACCGCTTCAACGAGGTTAATAGGATAGGTTTTTGTGATTGAACTGATTTTCAAAGATACCTCAAGATTACTATTAAACAACTTAACGAGACTTTCTAGTCTTATATCATCTCCATAGCTTATTATCTAATATCATTTAAACACCATGAGAGAGTAAATACTTTTAATGAGTAGTTAGCTCTTTCGGGCTAAAAAACGGAATGAGAACCTAGCAGCGCTTCGTAGTTTCCATAATATTAAGACTTCTTCCTAGTTATAACTCATCTTTGAAAAGTTAAAAGTCCTACCCTGAGCGCGCTGGGACGGCTGAACCTTAATTTTAAACATTCATGTGACTTAAATATTGATAGAATATTTGGGCTGTGTGACAATTACCATTTGTTTATTATTCAAACCTTTGAAAAACACTGTGACTATAAGATTCATATATAGATAGCAGTTATAAAACAGTAATCCTAATTAAAATTAGTATACATTTGATCGTACGTGTTACCTAACATAGTCAAAGATATACTTTTATTTACAAAGAGCTGCATACCACAGAACCCATTTTACTCTATATATTATATACTATATACCTAACCACTAATGAAAGCCGACTCTTTAACTGGATAATTTATGAATCTCTCATACTGCTCCTACAAACTCCTTTTTTGCTACTAATATCTTTATTAAATATTTTAATTTAAATAATAATAATTTAAATAGAATATATATTAACAAATATTTAACTTAAAAAATAATATTTATTTATATTATATATTTTTAGAAAACTATATACTGTTACTTTCCGCATGAAACCTTAATATTTTTTGTCAAAATAATTACAAATATGTACATGACTTCTAACAAACTCTCCTATTAATATAATAATTTACCCTATATTATATATATACTATATATATATAATATGATATATATAATATATAGGATATAGAGTATATATTATATTTATATATATAGCTATATTATATATATTATAACGGCCTCACACTCACTACTATATATCCTCATAACGAGTGTTTATATATATTATAATTAAATAAAAACAGTATAAACAAAAAAGAAGGGAAATACTTCTTTTTACATTTGGTTTCTTTTGCTTTATTATTTTAAACTATAATCTCTAGATGGTGTTTTTGTAATTATTATTTCTTACGGTTACCGAGTTCTGAAGCGAATGAGAATAAGAAAGAACCACGTCACATTATTATGCGGCCTTAGCGATCCACCAACGATCACACTAGCGGAACACTACAGGTTAGCACATATTATATATATCTCCAGAATAACACACCCTTCACGCGATATCTTCAACACATTCCCACGACCTGAGGCCCAACACACGTCGGTCAAACACCTGTCTTCATGTACTAACCATATCATTAATACCAATAAACTCACCACACCTCCACACCCCTAAACATATACATACCATACTACATCCACACACCAAATACAACACATATATCCATAGATGACCAATATACCCATACACCTCCCCTATTATATCACTACTAACTCATGTTAACCTATATACTAATCCTTAATCCATTAGTCAATACATAAGATTATACATTAACTATATACTCGCTACCACCTATGACTCGATCCATACCTACACCTACATACCTAACACACCCCACATTAATGGTACACTTATATATACCTAACACAGTAAGCCCACCGTCTATTAATAATATTTTACAGTTGTACACCACGACTCACAGGTAGCAAGCTCCTAACTATTCAGCGCA